>VWZZ01001621.1:17872-64102 GCA_013399095.1 Psophia crepitans | reverse complement strand
CAGGGGGAAAAAATATCAGTAGGTGGGGGGGGGGGGGGGGGCAGGGGGAGGAAAATGAGATGTCAAAGTGCAGCGTGTTTCCGGCCCCGTTGTCGTGAGCCATCCTCTACCCGATGTGAGAGATCTTTCAAAGCCGGCCAAATGTTGTCATCTCTGAATACCATTTTAAATATTCATCCAGACTATTTTCAACATCTGTGCCCGGCATGTTGTGAAAAGGCAACAAGGGACGTTATGGAAACCAGACCACTTTATTCCCGTATGGAGTGGAAAGGGGTTGAAGCGATGAGGACTTTGGGGCTGGGGCTGTGCAAAGCCCGTGTATCCGCTGGGAGCAGCGGGAGGAAAACCTCTGCACCTTGAGGGATGCTCCTGGGAGCACGCAACGGAGCTACGCGGTGGTGAAGCAAGTCGAGCAGCAGTAGAAGTTAATAAATAGGGTAGCGCTGAGGCAGCCTTGCTGTCTGCTCCTGGCAGGCCAGGGGCTCCGGCTGCCTCCCTGAGTGCCGTCGTGTTGGGAGCACGAGGAGGGGATCCCCAGCTTTTGCCGGCCAGGGGATGTCATGGAGTGTTGCAGCAAAACGGGTTCAGCTCTGCAGTGTCTGGGTCATACCGTGCTTCAACCTCCCCTCCGGGGAGCAGGAGCACCCCTACCCAGGGCTGCTGGGGAGCAGAGCGGGCGTGAGGGACCCGGCAGGATGCCCGTGCTGGATGTCCGTCCCTCCTCCTCCTGGGCAGTGAAGAACTTACAAGTTCCTGACACGGGTGAGCAGGGATACATCCGAGCATCCAGCCTTTGACAGCTCCGTGCACATGGTTGAGTAGCCCGGGGCCTGTTTGCTTCGTGGTGGATTTCTTTTTTGGTTTGTTTTTTTTTTTTTTCTTGCTTGTTTTCGATAACCTAGGAAATCTGGGCTCCGTTTCTGCCTTTTGTAACGTCAGGCTGCAACTAATTCAAGCCAGGCCAGATTCTGACCACAGGTATGCCAGTGTAGATTTGAATGGAGTCGCTTACGTCTTGGTTTGGCCCGATCTGAATGGAGTTACTTCTGGCTGATGCCAAAAGGGCTGAGGTCAGAATCTGGCCCATCCTTTCCTGCGTGCAGTGCAATTTGTATGTGTCTCCTGGCACCGCCGGGGTATCGTATGGCTTGTGTAATGCTGGCCAGAGCGCACTGCAGTATCTGCCGCCGGGAGCGCCTGCTGCAGGAAGATGCTGCCTTGTAACTGCCCGCATGAGCTGCCTGTGCTTTGGGGAGCAAGAAGTGAAAGCCCGAAGGGCTGCGTGGGGCGGTTGGCTCTGTCAGTGTGGGTCCACGGCGCTTGGAGGTTTCTGGTATTTAAATATTGGAAGAGAGGAGGGAGCTCGTAAAGAGAAGAGGCACCTCCTTGGTGCCATTAGCCATGTCCCCAGTGGGCACCGGCCGCTCCATTAGCGGCTGGGAAGGCGATTAGCACGGCACTGTCCGCCGTGCTGCGTCCCTCCGGCCTCTCCCTGCCGCACGCACTCCCTCCCGCCGGAAAGCCGAGCCCGCTCTCAGCGCCTTGGCTGTGTGGGGTTTTTCCTTTCATTTTAAAGACTTCTCGGTTGTGGTTTGGGTTTTGTTTTTTTGTTTTTTGTTGTTTTTGTCCCAGCGACACATGGAATGATTTATCCGTGGCCGGAGCACAGTTTGGTCCTGCTGCATTCTGTTTGTTGGGTGGGGGAACGAAGCATCTCCCAGCTGACATCGGTGTGGTGGGCGAGGGAAGGGAGGTGGCAGGGTCCCAGGGACCCCAGCAGCTCCCCAAGAGGGGTCCTGTGCATGGGGCTGGGGCAGATCTGCAGTGGGCCGCTCCCGCAGCACACACAGCAAGGGAGGGGGGTGCCCTCGTTCGGAAGGGCCCTTAACAAGTTGGGAACGTGCAAGGTCTGGTAGCAGGTAACGTCCTGATTAAGGGACACGCTCTGGACGTTTGTGCCAGTTACAGCATCTCTGAGCACATCATTCCTCTCGTGCTTTGGGTCCCCTCCTGTCCCCCCAGCGCCCTCCTGCTCAGAGGGCACCTGAGCCGCTGGTGGGCTTTCCTGGGGATGGCACAGCTCAGGGATGAGCCTTTTGGTGAGGGTGGGTGGCCCTGGCCCTGCCCCGTGCTGGCACCCAGGACCTCATCCCTGTGCGCAAGGTGATGCAGTACCTTGTGGAGACCAGACATCCCCGTCCCAACCGGTTCCACGTAAGGCCACGTGCTTTCCTTGGGGGATGTGAGCACCTCTCACACTGCGCTGCCCCAGCCCAGAGGAGAAACCCAACCCGCTGCACCACGGCAGCAGCATCGGAGGGGACCCGGGGGAGTGGTGCAGGTCCCTGGCAGGAGGGGAGCACCATTTCCCTGCCTTCCCTCGGGGCTTTCCCCTTCCCCTCCCCAGCAGCGCGGGCTTTAGCCATTGCTGCCCTCTGAACCCACCTTTTTGGTGGCAGGGCTGCAGCAAAGCACTGCCTGGGCCACTCACGCCTTGCCCCTCCGCTTTAATTAGAGAAGGCTGCTCCCATGCCACAAAGGTCTTGGGATCAAATCTGGCTAATATCCCTCTTCCCTCCCCGCCCCGTGTTGTTCCACTTAATCCTGTAATTACCTCAGCAAAGCTGCCGCTGCCCCAGTCTGCTGGGTGGTGACCCTGGGCCTGCTGTAGGCATCAGCATCCGTATTTGGGGAAGTTTGGCTTGCTTGGCCTCGGCTCACCTGCTGCACCTGCCTCCCGCATTCAATGTTGGGGACCAAGCACCCCGCCGGTGGCTCAGCGCTGGGAGCTCTGGGCATGTATCTGCACTTGGCATCGCTCTTGGGAAGGGGAACCCATGGTGAGCTGGAGCATCGCCCCCACAAGCCTCCCAGGAGGTGGGGAAATGCCGCCGGTCACCTTGGGAAGCGTGTTGCTGTAGGGAGAAGGGGTGTGGAGGCGTTGGATGCGGTCGCTAATTTTTTTTTAAAGCACTTCTGAAGCGCTACGGCGGCGTGACTTCCTTCCAAACCGCACGGCTGTTAGCATTCCCCGAGCGGAGAGGAGTGAGGAAATCGCCCACCTCAAAAATGCAGCCGCTTCTGGGGAGGAGCCGGGAGGGCGGCCGCTTCCTCAGGAAGGCTGAGCCCCGCTGCCGCATCCCCCCAGCCCCACGGGTGCTGCTGGTGGCCGGGAGCTGGCTGCCACCCGAGAGCCTCACTGGGGACTCCTCTGGGATGCTGTCCCTGGGAGATGCGCCCCATCACTTATGTCCCTCCTCATGCAAGATCCAGGCTGGTGCTGAGCTGGACCCGGTGCCAAGGGCCCCATCCCATCCCTCCCTGCTTAGTCAGCCGTGTCTCCATTCGATCTGAAGTGGGGGCAGCGAAGATGGGAAGTGGAAAGGGGGGGCAGATGGGGGCTGGGGAGAGAAATACCCACTCCTGGGCCCCTCTGGCAGCTTGCCGGCAGTGCCGGGGTCATGCTGAATATGCATAAAAGGGAGCAGATTGCAGCTTGCCCTCCTCTCCGATACGGAGGTGAGGCCCACGGAGACCACCGGCCCCGGCTCTCTTTCAGCGGGATAATGGGGTGAGCTGAGCGCGGAGCGTGCGTGCCTGTGTGTGGTCTCGCCGATGATAATGATTTCCATTCATGCCCTGCCTCCACAGCGCCGATGTGCCGGTGGGCGAGTGTTGGCTCCTCGGTGGCTGCTCCCCGGCAGGAGCAGAGCCCCCAAACGTTGGGCACCGAATCTCCGGGGCTTGCGCCTTGGTATGACTCGTGGGAAGGACGGAGTTTCCCATCGGGGCGGGGAGGATGGGCAGGAGGTGCTCGTGCCCCCCATGTGCCCTAAAAGCAGCGGTGACCCTGTCTTGGGTCCTGGACCTGCTGCCCCAGCTCTGCTCAAAGCACCTTCGCCTCTGGGCTCTCCCCTTGCCACCATCACACGCTGGTGCCATCTCTCCCCTGAGCAGGGGTTTTTCCATGACTTGTGTCTTCCCAAAGGGGGAATTAAAAGGCCTGTGCAGGTGGCACACTTGAGTGTGGCCTTACTCCTGTGTCCATGCTGCCACGCAGCAGAGAGGGGATGGAGGAGACTCCTCCTTGGCAGGGTTTGTTCAATACACCCTCGGTCACCCTGTGGTGGATGGACATAGCTGCTGAGGCATCCTCGGGTGTTTCTCCTCTCTCCTCCCAGTGCAAAGGTCTTCCCACCGGGTTGTCCCCGTGCTACATGTTGCCCTGGGGCTGGTGGGACGGGACGCGGTGGTGGCTGCACTGACTGGCTCCCCCTGCCTCTGTGGAGTGCGCGGTGGGATGGGGATGACGCAGGGGCTGGCCATCCGCAGTTCCGTGCGTGTTCAGGTCTTGCCGGGCATTGTGGGGGGGCCATCAGCATTTCGCAGCCCGCTGTGTTGGGGGTGAGCACAGGAGCGGGGCTCTGCCTGTGAGCTGGCAGGACCTCTGGCTCGCTGCCTGCTGCTCGGCACACGGGCAGGTGCTGGGGATGGTCCCGTCAGGATTGTGCTGGGGGGGTTGACCAGGCCCCGTCTTTGCTCAACAGTTCCTGGACAGGCAGGTGCNGGTCTTGCCGGGCATTGTGGGGGGCCATCAGCATTTCGCAGCCCGCTGTGTTGGGGGTGAGCACAGGAGCGGGGCTCTGCCTGTGAGCTGGCAGGACCTCTGGCTCGCTGCCTGCTGCTCGGCACACGGGCAGGTGCTGGGGATGGTCCCGTCAGGATTGTGCTGGGGGGGTTGACCAGGCCCCGTCTTTGCTCAACAGTTCCTGGACAGGCAGGTGCTGGGGAGCTTGCGGTGGCCGCAGCTTTGCTTCCTGCCCAGGAGGCAGCTGCCTGCAGCGGAGCCGGGCTTCCAACAGAGCCCTGTGGGCTGCCTGCAGCAGGGGATGCTTTTCACAACCCGGTGCTTGTAGCACGGTGCTTCCTCTGCTGCGTTGCCTGCTGTGTCCCTGCTGCTCCCCTCTACTCCTGCAGCCCTCACCTGTACGCCACGCTCCTTGAGTAGGGGTTCCCGGTGCTCCAGGAGCTCCAGGGACAGCATCCCTTGTCTTGCTGCCTGCCAGCTGCCGAGCCACTGAGCCATGGGCTGGCACGTCCCCCGAAAGGCGCCGCAGCAGTGCTGGATACCCGGGGATGTGCTGCTGGGGCGATGCAGAGACCACCAAGGGAGCCGCCGATTTTTTTAGCAGCGAGCATCTCCTTTTCCATCAGCAGAGGATTAAGCAGTGAGGAAACAGCATGGAGGTGGCAAGGTCAGGACTTGTCCTGGGGGAGATGTCCAGGGATGGGCTGAGACCCCTGTCCCCGCTTCCCCCTCGGCGGGCACGGGCTGTGGTGTTGGCTGCCCGGCTGAGCGTGGCTGGGAAGGGAGGAGCTTCCCCCATTAGTGGTTTGGCAGCCCAGAGAGGGGCAGCTCTCTTCCGCAGCCACAGCTCTGGGGTTTTGGGTTTTGTTGGGTTTTTTTTGTGGGTTGTTGTTTGTTTGTTTGTTTGTTTGTTTGTAAAAGGGAAAAAAAAACAAACAAAAAAATCCTGGGTCACTTGAAACGGGCTGTCCCCATCAGCCTCCTTCAGCCGGAGCAGGCAGCTGGACAGGGACCGGCAGGAGCGGCGCTGGGGGCTGTAGGTGAGGAGCAGAGCACCTTCCATGCTGGGTCGTGCTGCCAGAACCAGGCGTCGTTCCTCAGAGCCAAGCGCGTTAGGATTTACTAGTGGGAGGGGGGACAACGCAGGGATCCCCTCTGCCTGCCCTGGCTGTGGCACAGGTTGGGAGAGACCGGAGCACCCCGCTGGGTGGCTGGGGCAGGCAGCACTCGGCACGGCCCCTCCAGCCAAGCACGTGGGATGGCAGCACTGATGCCATGCGCCCAGACAGGCAGCGCAGGGTCTGCCGTGAGCTGCAGCACTGGGGCCGCTGTCCAGTGAAGGTGTGAGCTGTGACCGCTGGCACAATGCTCAGGATGGCGCACGGCCGACCTGCATCTCATGGGATGCCCCTGCTGCAGCCAGAGCCAGCGAGAGGGGACGTGACCTCTGGTCCATCTTCCACCCTCCAAGCCAGCAGTGTGGGATATGGCCATGTCCCCTGGGAGGCACCCAACATCCCCCGGCTCTGTGCTGCGGCTGCCAGGAGAGGAGCCCAGCCAAGCCCTGCATTTGGTCCTTGCTTTTCCCTCCCACAACAGCAGACCCAGCCCTGAGTTTCTTGGGGGTGAGGCCAGAATAACCCTCCTTTTGCCAGCAGGAATACTTGGGTAGTGTGGCGGCGGGATTTGGAGGAGATCCAGCCCCCAGCTTGGAGAAGCCACCATGCCTGTGGCCAGCAGGATGCTGCTGGGGCTGTGGAAAGTGGTGGAAAGTGGTGCCAGCCCTGGCTGATCCCCAGGGCTTCACCCTGCCGAGCTCCTGCCTGTTGCAAAATGTCCCTACAAGGTGTTTTTGCTATTGCTCCTTTCTCCTGCGTTGGTGGGACCTGATTTTGGCTGCAATTGGATAACCTGGGGTTTGCAGCAACTGTTGTGGCTGAAAGGTCTCCCCAGCTCTTCTCCGTGACCTCTACTCGGCCGCTGTGCAGTGATGGGGGTTTCCGAGACGCGCATGAGATCCAAGGCTGCTGGCAGGGTGAATGTTCCTGTTGCTCTTGATACAGTTTGTAAGAGGTCAGGGAAGGGCTGGACCCTGATCTCAACCTCCTTCTTCCAAAGCTCATCTGCTCCTGCTGTTTTCCACCGTATTTTGCTCCTGCTGACGAGCAGTGAGGGATTGCTGTGGATAAGGCAGAGCAAAGTAATTGAGTCTCTGCCCCGCTCCCAGGGTGCTGCATTAGTAGATGTGGGGTGGGAAGGTTTGCACAGGTCAAGAGCCAGACACGGGGGTGTTCCCCATCCCTTACCAGCCCCCCTACACGGGCAGTGCCGGTGAGGCTGCCAGCGCCATTCACTGTCTCTGCTCTCGCCCCAGGGAGGAGCGGCTTCCCTCGCCACGGGAGGATGGAGGTCCTGCAGCTCCTGCGCCTGCTCCTCACCACCGTGATGCTGGGCCTATCCCAGACCGTGAACCCCTTCGTAGCTCAGCAGAGCCCCCCAGACCCTTGCTATGATGAGAGCGGCGCTCCTCGCCGCTGCATCCCTGAATTCGTCAACGCCGCCTTCGGGAAGGAGGTTCAAGCCTCCAGCACGTGCGGGAAGCCCCCAACGCGGCACTGCAATGCCTCGGATCCCCGCCGAGCCCACCCACCCACCTACCTGACCGACCTCAACACCGCCTCCAACATGACGTGTTGGCGCTCAGAGACCCTCTACCACTCCCCCCAGAACGTCACCCTCACCCTCTCCCTCGGCAAGAAGTTTGAAGTGGTCTACGTCAGCCTCCAGTTCTGCTCACCCCGACCCGAGTCCACCGCCATCCTCAAGTCCATGGACTACGGCAAGACCTGGGTGCCATACCAGTACTACTCCTCCCAGTGCCGTAAGATCTACGGCAAGCCCAGCAAAGCCACCGTCACCAAGCAGAATGAGCAGGAGGCCCTCTGCACCGACGGCCTCACCGACCTCTACCCCCTCACCGGCGGGCTCATCGCCTTCAGCACCCTCGACGGGCGACCCTCCGCCCAGGACTTCGACAGCAGCCCCGTACTCCAGGACTGGGTGACGGCTACCGACATCCGCGTGGTCTTCAGCCGCCCGCATCTCTTCCGTGACCTGGGTGGCCGGGATGCTGGTGAGGAGGAGGGGGGCACCGGCTCGACACCCTATTACTACGCAGTGGGGGAGCTGCAGGTTGGTGGGCGCTGCAAATGCAACGGGCACGCTGCGCGCTGCGTGAAGGACAAGGAGCAGAAGCTGGTGTGCGACTGTAAGCACAACACGGAGGGTCCCGAGTGCGACCGCTGTAAGCCCTTCCACTACGACCGGCCCTGGCAGCGGGCCAGCGCCCGCGAGGCCAACGAGTGTCTGGGTAAGTGATTTTTAATTTTATTTTTGGGGTTTTTTTTTCCCTCCGGGGCTGAAACCCTAGAATGGGTCATTGGGGAAGGAAGTGATGGGTGCTGAGCCAAAGCGATGGAGCGTGCTTGTCCGGAGATGTTCAGGAGCATCCTCCTTGCTGGAAGGCTGGGAAATTCTCGAGCTTCTGCCCTGTCTCTGCTGTGGGTGCCCCTCCAGAGGTGCAGTGGTTTGGCCATGAGCCAAAGCACTGAAACCCTCTGAAAAATCACCGTTGTCTTCTAGCTGGTCAGCAAACCTTGGTGTAGGATGTGGGATGCCTGACTGGGGGTGTTTCCCTTGGGCAGCAAACCAGCTGGCCCTGGGCTGGGAGGGGGAACCATGGCAGTCCCCTGTGAGATGTGCTTTCGGCCAAGGAGCAGGCAGCAAAATGTGGCAGACATGAAGGAAATACCTGAGATACCCCGGTTCAACCTTTTATCATTCGTGTTCGGTCTGGCACGGTTCTTTGTGCGGTGGTTTTAACATGTCTGTCCTTGCAAAGGTTTCCATGAGTTAAAAATATTGTCACTGAAATGAAACATTTCTAAAACATCACACTGGCATTGCTTGGCTGTCCTGCTCGTGAATCTTTGTGGGGTTTTGGTGGAGGTTTTTGCCTTTTGTCCTGATGTGGGGTGGGGCTGGAGGATGCCAGAGTCCTGTGAAGATCTGGGAGAGGCAGGAACAGCCTCTCGCTCCTCCTGGACCAGAGCCCGGGTCCCAGGGGGTGGTGGGAGGATGGAGACAAGGGAAAGCCGTACCATTAATCAGCCCCTGAAAGGCTCCATGGATGTGCCAGAGGTCAGAGGGACTTGTTAGTATTTGTGATCGATGTCTTGTTGAGATCCCAGCTGTCGGCTTAAATATATATATATATATTACAGCAGATTTCTTCTAAGAATGGCTAAAAAGGCAGCGGATTCGAAGCAAGTGCCAGAGCTGATGCTTTAAACCGTCTCACACCCTGTGGGAACGTGTCAGCCCTTGCGTTTTCCCACTTGTCTCAGAAAGATGAGTTTTGGAGCAAAGCTTGTCAAAAAAAACCCCCTCAACTCCACACGCTGCCTATGGCTGCTGCCTGCAGCTGCCGGCAGGTCAGGCAGGGGAGGGCTCTGGCTGGTGAGTGAACCCATCGAATCCCCCTGGGACGAAAGGAGGACCCTGACCCGATGGCTGCCTCCCTGTGGCACCCCACGCCGCATCCTGCTCACCGCCGAATCCTCCGGTAAAGCGGCGCAATGGCGGCAGAGGTGGCTCTGCTGGCGCAAAAGGGGTTAAACAAGAGGAGGCTCATTTTGGGGGAGCATCCACAGGTCCCCTGTCTGTCCATCCTGTCCATCACAGGGTGAAGGTCCAGCTCCACAGGGCTGTGCTCCTGAGCATCCCCGCCCCCAGCTGCGTCACCCTTTCGGCAGATGGGGCTGAAAAGATAAACGAGGGAGGGAAGGAGGTGGGGGCACAGCGCGGTCCCTTCAAGCCCCCTCCCGACAAGCCCCGCACACAAAGACCCTTCACCGAGCTGCGTGTGAAAGTAGTTTTTCCTGTTGATTCGCTCCCCTTCTTTCTCCCTTTCCCCTCTCAGGCTTTGTGCCCTCTCTGAAGGGACCTGAAAGAGCTTCTCCATCACCCGCCTCCGAAGGGCTTAGTGGCTGAAAGCTGGATTAGCTCCCCAAGCCTTCCCCTCTGTGCCTTTCAACAATGACATCTCCCCAGCCAGCATGAACAGACGCAGCAATTAGCACCAATTAAAAGGAGAGGCCGCCCGGGAAGTTCCCTTTGCTCAGCCCCGGGGCTGCGGGGTTTCGGACTCCAGTCCTACGGCTGGGCATCGGTGACCCTGGCTTGTGGTGGTGGATAGTTGCGTGTGGCTGGGGAGAGGTGAGGAGGAGGAGGGTGGATGGATGTGGGAGCTTGGCAGCCTGGTGCCAGCTGAGGGGCAGGGTCAGGGGCTGCAGCACCCCAAAAGTGGATCTGGATGGAGCCATGGGGCTGGCACAGCCTCAGGTCGCGTTGGGATGTCAACTCTTGGCTCTGTGCCCCCCCCCGCCACCCTGCATGGGGGTTTGTCCTCCTCCAGAGCACAGGAGTCTGTCTGCTCCGGCACGGGGACAAATTGATGTCCCTCATCTTGTCATGGTGCTGGGACATCCATCCACGCAGCTGGAGTGAGGACAAACTTTTCTTATTTCACAAGAATTTCTGCCTCTGGGTGCAGGGAAACGCAGAGGTGGAACAGCCAAGGTCTGAGCACCGGCACGGGGCGTGACCCCACCACGGCTGCTGTCGGGTGGCTGTGGCACTCACAGGGGCATCGCCGTGCGGCGGTGTTGCGGGGGGGCCAGCGTGACTTTGGCAAGCAGGCAGGTTTGGGGATGTCGCAGCTCGGACGGCGACAGTGGATTTGCCACGCGGTTGGCTTGGCAAGAGGGCACAGTGCCAGCTCTGTGCCGCAGGGTGCGCGGCCCCGTGCCTGGTGGTTAGCGAGCGGTGCCATTGCTCCACAGACATGGGGCTCCCCTAACACCTCAAAAGGGCTTTGTGTCCTCTGGGGAGCTTGCTCTGCCACTGCTGGGATGCTCTGCGCACCCTCTGGTGTGCCCTGCCACAGGGGAAAGGCAAGGGTAGGAGTGAGAGGGACGTTCCCCCATCCATGTGTGCCCCCAGCCTTGAGCCCGGGTCAGGCTCCGTGAAGGGTGATGCTGGCAGAGCGGCCAGCGGGAGCACGACCGCTGAAATCCTGAGCCTCCCCAGGTGATGCATCAGCTCTGTTCTTGCACACTCGCACCTCCTTCTTCCCACCGCTGCTGCCAGTCCCTGCCTGCACACAGGGAGCTGCGCGGGGCAGCCCGGTCACCCCCTCGGCAGGCTGTCCCCGAAACACCCGGCCCGGGGAAGGGGGGAAGAGGATTAGCACAAGGCAGCCACTGGAAGTAATTGATGCACTCGCTGGTAATGCGGGAGCTCTTGTTCCCTTTGTGGCTGCCGCGGCAGGAGCGCTCCCCGGAGCACCGGGATAATGCACGGGACTCGCTTTGATCTGGGGGGCTCGGCAGGGAAGGGGCTGCGCTCTCCTGGGAAGAGCTTGTTGGCTGCTGCTGGCATTTGGGGGCTGCAGCAAATGATCCGGGATGCCGGTGCCTGAGAACACCCATCCCCAGAGGGGTGGTGGGATTTAGAGGATCCCATGTGCTTCCCCCGTGTTCTCTGCCCCTTCCTGTACATGTTTGCTTTTTTTCTCTATCTCAGTGCTTCCCATGCAAAGAAATTTCCCAGCGAGCTGGCCTGGGCTGTTTCACCCCGTGAGGCAGCATCCGTGCTGCCGGCAGCCTGTTGGCCACCACGTCTGCAGCCCCTTCCCTCCCGCATCCCCCCAGCGGGACGCTCCTCACCCTCTCCAGCCGCTGTGTGGAAACCGGAGGGTTCCCAGCAGCGCTGGCAGCCATCCTGCCCTGGGGAGAGCAGGAGGAGAGCAGGGAGTAGTGCTCTGGGGCAGGTGATGGTTCTCGGAGGTGGGCAAGCGGGCAGCATCCCCCTGCCACCTCTGTGCCCGGGGGTTGCAGCATCCCAGTGGAACTGGGGTGTAGGGGAGAGATAGCCACGCAGTGGATGGCATTAACGCTAGTCTGAACATCCCGAGTCCTGCTCCTCCTGGGACGGGGCTGGAGTGGCTCAGCCTTGTCCCTCGCACCCCTGTTTCAGCTCGCAGCCCCTCAGGGAGGGCTCTCTGCTTCTGCTTCTCCTCTTGCTTCTTGACAGCAGAGGTGTGAGCCCCAGCCCCTCTCTCTGAACACCTTCCCTGTGATGGAGGTGCTGCGCGGGTGGAAGGAAGGGGCTTTCCTGGTCTCGGTTCCCATCCCTGGGGTGGAGGTGCAGCCCCATCCTGCCTCGCCGCCCTGGCCGGGCTCTCCTCCAGCCAAAGCAGGGGCGTAGCTCGAATCTGCTGTGGGTTGGCAGCGGCGGCTGGTCTAGGGTTTTGCTGAGCCGGCTGCCTTCACTAATTATTCCCAGGGAACTTGTAGGGGCGGCAGGCCCCCCTCCCACCCCGCGGGCTCCATCGCCTGCCACATGTGTGCCCCTGTGCGCAGCGCTGCCTGTCCCGTGCTGGGGTCCCTGCCCCAAAGCCCCTCGTGCTGTCACCCAGGGCTCCTCCACCCACAGCAGCCCCAAGGAGAAGAGGTTGTGGGGCAGCCGTGGTCTGGGCAGGGGTTCAAACGCCATCAAAAGGGGGACAGAAGGTTGCTCCATTGCAAGGTGTCGACGTTTAATTAGTCTATTATTGCAAATTATTAGATCTTGTGATTGTTTAATTGATCATATGATTGTTTAATTGGGCATACTGTACAAGGGCGGAAGCAAGCTACCACGTAATTAGCCCCAAACTGTGCAATTAAATTCTTATTAATACCCCAAACAGCAGGGAACATTCAAGCCTTTAATTAGTGATTAACAGGAGACAGACAGAGCTTGCAACCGAGTCGGCGCTGGGGAACAGTGCAAGTATTTAGCTGGGTAAGAGGGGGGACCCGTCTGCCCCGATTAGCGCCGGATGGCTGCGCAAGGGGGTGAGGGGACGGTCACGCGTGCTGGTGTGACCCTGTCCCCAAGCAGGGGACAGCCAGGCATCCCAGCGTGGCCAAGCCCAGCCAGGTCCCCATGCCGGCTGGCCAGGATCGCACCCAAATCCTGGCTCGGCTCCTGCGGAGCCCACAGCAGTTCGCTGCCGCCCAGCCCAGGCTGGGTGGGCAGCAGAGCGGGCAGCGATGCTGCCTGCAGGCAGGGGGGGACGATGCTGGGCAGCAAGAGGAGGTTTCTCCCCAAAAGGGAGAGGATCTGCAGCAGGTTCCCAGGGAAAGGTGGCCCCAGGGCTGACGGGGACGTGCCAGCCGGGAGGGGCCCCAGCCCGCAGCAGGGTCAGCGGCGCTGCGGGAAGGCCCCGGCCAGTTACTCTCTCACCGATTAATCAGGAGGCAGAGAGGGACCCGCGCTGAGGGTGGCGAATCATTTACCCGACCTTTCTCCTCCGCTGCCCGTCACCTCCCCTGCAGGCTGCCATCCCCTCTCCTTGTCCAGACGGTGCCGGGGCCAGTCCCGAGCATTCCCAGCGGACCAGCAAAGCTGCCTTTTGGGGTGCCCCAAGTGGCCTTTCAGCGATGTAAGGAGATAACGAGGCCCTAAAAAGTTGCTTCTTGGCCACAGTTACATGCAGGCACCTCGGTTCAGCGGCACACACCACCCCGGCTTGCTCCTGCCCCGTTATCTGGTGAGTGGAGGAGCAGCCTGGATGTCGGGGTGCTTCACCACATCTCTTCTGGCCCCCGCAAAGCCTGGCCGAGCGTTGGCATCCCCGGCACAGCAGCATCCGAGGCTGCCTGGGACCACGGGCATCCCTTGCTGCTCTCCCTCCAGATGCCGCATCCCTGTGCAAGAATTTGCCTCAAAAATCTCTATTTTTTCACAGGCACCAGGAAAAAACGTGAGCTCAAAAGACACAAGCCCCCACAGGCACCTACTGCCGTGCCGGGGTGTTGTTTTGATGCCTGCCGTGCGATTTTTACACTAATCTGGTAGCGCGGGGGAGCTCCAGGGAGGTGAGGCTCCAGCGTGCGCTGCAGGCCGCCACCAGCCTCTCCCTCAACTCCTTTAAGCCTCCAAAAATGCGCTTTTTTAGGGCTGGGGTTAGGTCCGGCTTTCTTCCCCCAGCATCTCCGAGGCCAGCGGAGGCGGCCGAGGGAGCGTTTGATCTGCGCGGGCTGAAGCTCCCACCGGCACTGCCGGCCGGGGGGGGAGGCAACTTCACACGCCGGCCAAGCCAGGCCTAAGCAGTTAAATCTGGGCTGACACGTTAATGAATTTCACAGTACGCCTGGAAAAACTNGGGGGCTGCGGGGTTCCTGTGGCTGATGGAAAAATAGCGTGTGTGTGTGTGTTCGCAGGAGCGTGCACACGTGTGTGCGCACGGGCGAGCGTGTTTGTGCCTGTGTATGAGGGCACAGACGTAAGCGTGAGTGTGAATGTGCGTGCTTGCACGTGTGAGCACGCGTGTTTACTAGTGTGTCTGTGCATGTTTGTGCGTGTCCACGTGTGACGGTATGTGGATATTTCTGTGCACGTTTGTGGGCAGCCGTGTGCACGTGAGCTTGTGTGTATGTGCTTGTGCACGTTAGTGTGTGCACACGTGTGCGTGTGCACGAATGGGTCATTACTGAGCTTCTCTCTGTGTGTGAGTGTGCCCACGGGGCAGAGCCTGTATAAGGCTTCTCTGAGGAATCGGGGGCTGCACTGCTGAGGCTGAGGCTGGCACCCTGTGGGGCAGCAGGGGCACCCCTGGCACAAGCCGGGTGGTCCTGCTGAAGGGTGGCCCACGCTCTGCCACCAGAGCTGGCTGCCGGGGAAGGGCAGGGGGACGGCAGGGCTGCAGGTGCCCGGCTGGTGCTGCCAGACCCCCCGGCTGCACCCCTCCATCCCACACTTGTCTGGCTTCAGCCAAACAGTGCCCTGTCCCTACATGTGCCCCTTCTCCTCTGCCCTGACCTCCCAGCACTGGCCCCATGGGGCGGCAGATGCTGCACATCTGGATGGTGCGTAGGGGCTGGCTGTGCCATGCCCTGCCCATCCCACTCCTCCGGCCCCCCACAGCAGCGGAGGGCACTGGGGCGGCTCCAGGCCACCCAGGGCGTGTCCAAGGTTTTGTCCCCAGCTCTCACCCTCTCCCCTTCCCTTGCAGCCTGCAACTGCAACCTGCATGCCCGGCGCTGCCGCTTCAACATGGAGCTGTACAAGCTCTCGGGCAGGAAGAGCGGCGGGGTCTGCCTCAACTGCCGGCACAACACCGCAGGGCGGCACTGCCACTACTGCAAGGAGGGCTTCTACCGGGACCTCAGCAAGTCCATCACAGACCGCAAAGCCTGCAAAGGTAAGCTGGGGAGTCTCCATACAGGCAGCATGAGTCATATAATCTCTCTTGGTCTCCTTGCTCTTCCCTCCCATCCTTGGGACATCCTTCTGCTCTGCTTGGACCCCGGCTGCTCCCTCTGGCAGCTGCAGGTCATCTCCAGCCTCCACCACCCTGCTCACCTCTGCCACCCCAAGTGCACCAGCAAAGGACATCACTTCAAGCCCAGCATCTCCCCAAGGTATGGGGAAGATGAGAGACAGGGAACGAGCAGGCTCCTAGGAGCCCCGTCCATCCGGAAGGGTCCTGGTGTGGCCTCAGTTGCAGTCTCCACCGCTGGTGTTTGGAGAGGTGCTGGGCAGGTGCTGGAGAAGGCTCACAACTAAATGTGCTGGAAAAACCTCTCTGACACTGACGTTGTCTGGGCCATAGGCATGAAGCATTAAAGCTGCTTCACAAAATGACCTGTGGTGGCTTCTCTGCCTTGGAGAGCCTGTGATGCTGACAGAGGTTTCTGTCTCCCTGCTGGGCTGCGGTGCAGGACCCCAGGGTGTGCTCTTCAGCTATGAGGTGGCTCTTGGTTTTGGGGGATGCTGAGCACCATGGGTCCCAGTGCATACAGGCAGGGTGGCTTGTCCCTGAGCTGGCCAGGAACCACCAAGCTGCAGCTTGACCTCGCAAGGTCCCCAGACTGTGCCAAATGTCGCCTCTCCTCTCCCTCCTCTAGCTCCTGAACGAGCCTGTCTGGTTTCTCTTCTCTCTCCCTTGCCAGCCCCCTCTGTGGAGCCTTTTTCCTCCATGAAGCCTCAAAACAATGGTTTCACCAGAGGAAGTTGAGATAAGAAAACACCTTGCCCATCCCCAAGGACTGGCGGGATCCACGCTGAAACATTGGAGTGAGCAGGAGGACATGGTGCTAGCGTGTTTATGTAGGGTCTACAGGAACTGATGAAGCTGGTTTGGGGCCATTAACATAGTGGCCATGGACCTGAATTGAAGGATTCAGTTTTGGGGTTCCCCTCTTGGGTGCATTAGTGTTGTTTGTGGGAACGGCTCATTTGGGTCCGGGATGTAACAGGTAACATCCCTCCGTTGCCCGTGCAGTGTGAGCCGCCCCTGCCTCTGCCCATCCTTGTTCCCACGGGGGTGGTCGAAAGGATGGAGCAAAGGGAGAAACTTCCCATGTTTGACTGATGCCCCAGTGGCAGCAGGAGCACAGCTGAGCTGGCATTGGCAGGAGGAGCCCTGCCCGCAGCCAGCTCGTTAGCAAACAGCAAGCTAATCATTTTTAATAACCCAAGCAGGTGACTTGGCAGGTCCCGCCTCAGCAGCCCGTGACCCTGGGGGACTGGATGCTGCTTCCCAGCCCCATGGCCTCAGCCAAGCCATGTCATGGCTATGGCTATGGGCATGGCAACTCCCCCAGCAGCAGCAGCAAGGGTTTTCTGTTGACAGGGCTTGTGCCGGGTGGCAGCCGGGTCCCAAAGCCATGCCAGGTGCCAGCATCCTTGGGGTGACACTAGGAGGCACTGGGAGAGAGGAAGAGGAGGAGGAAGGACAAGGCATGCATCCTGGAGGTCTGTAGCACAACATCCCTGGTCATGTCCCGTTCCTGGGAGGGATCCCGGCTTTGACTGAGACCAAGGAGGGATGGCAGCAGCCTCTGGCTCCTGCTGCAGCACCACTGGGCTGGGGCAGCTGCAGCAAAATTCCCTTTTCTGTGAGGATTTTCCTTGAGTGCTGGGGTCATGTGGGCAGCCTCAGCTCACCCTGACTGGCACCGGGGCTCGTGGGGTGCTGGGGTGGCTGTGCCACCTCCACCTCACTTCGCATCCTCTGTGGGCAGCACCTGACCTCCCCACCCCTCCCTGAACAAGGGGTTTCTGGTCCCCTTTGGTTCACCAGCTCCTACTTTTTTCTACCAAACTTATCTGATAAAATCCCAAGCGAAGCCTTGCAGATGTTCACCTCCCTGTGGGACCCACGGTCCCCAGTGCCACCTCTGTGCCGAGCATTGAGGTCTCGGATTCTGCTCCAGCCAAGGGAGAGAGACCTTAGCAAAATAATAATGATGATAAAGCAAGCAGGATTTGTCTAGGGAGCAGGGAGGAGGGTCACTGAATATGGCCCAGTTTGATGTGTGGGTCAGAGCTGGGTATGGGTTTGTGGGACCAGGGATGCTGTGGGTGCAGCGCTTCCTACCTGGGCTCAGGTCCCTCCGTTTTCAGGGCTGAGGATGGAGGAAGCAGAGGGGCGCTGGCTGCCTCCATCTGCCTGCACCTGCCCAAAGCAGGCAGCAGCCTGCGGTCTGTCAGCGCAACTCCTGCTCCACCATCCTCACAGGGCAGAAATTGTGTAGCGTTAAGGTGACGGAAAGTGTCTCAGATTCAAGGTCGCTCCTCTGGAGGGCACGGGGTGGCAGAGCATCCTGGGGAGCCCAGAAGCTGGTGCGATGCGACAAGGGCTGATGCGGCTGTGCAGGAGGAACGCCAGCGAGCGGTGCTCAGGCTGCGGCAGGGCAGAGGAGTGTGGTGCTGCGGCAGGTCCCCCCTCGCAGACAGACCTCCCTCCCCTGCCTGTCCCCGTGCCAGATCACGGGCCGGTCTCTGCCAGCCCGGTGGAGGGGGTGCTGCTGCCGTAGGGCTGGCAGGGTTTACCCGTGGATGAAAACGCTGCAAAGGTTCAGCACAGCCAGATGAACATGCGCAAGGGCCGCCCCCCGCTACGGTGCACATGTTGAGGAGGATCTGGCAGCAAAGGCCATACCCCGGGTCTTGGGAGCCAGTTCCTGGCTCTGCCTCAGGGAATCGAGTTAATAATAAAATCCCTGATGTTTCTGCTCCTTTGGCTGCCCCTCCTTCGGTAAAACAGGAAGCATTTCCACCCCTTTCCTGTACTTATCCAGTGGTGGATCCACTGGGATTGGGAGCTCCTTGGAGCAGGACCAGCACCTAGGAGCCCGCCTGCCCATTGCCATGAGTGGGAGCTGGTGCTGCCAGAGGCATTTATAAACACACAGAGGCACGACAAGACCGTTTGGGCTTGGTTTTTCCAAAGATGTGTCCTGTACCTGCAGCTCGGGTATCCACACTCCTGCAAGGAAACAGGAAGAAAAGGAAAACCAAGGCTCACGGCAGCAGGGGTCAAAAGCAGGCCTGGAGCAAGCTGCTGCGAACTGCGGGCTGCGGCTTTGAACGGTGGTTCCTCCTGCAGTGCTGGTCCAGGGTGGGAGCCGAGCATCCCAGTGAAGGCGGATGTTCCAAACTCTAGGAATGACGCTCAGTTCATATTCAGGATGTGACATATTAGCCCAGAGGCCAGGAACTATTGCATTTTATTGAAACAAACATCAACACACGTTACTAAATAACTATGCAACCATGGTTCATCTCTGCTGGGGTGCACTGCCTTTCAAATAGGCACAAAAATAGCGACTGAAGGTTGCACAAGCCCAGGTTTCCTGCGGCAGCTGAGCGGAGCCCTCAGCCACCGGCTGGCAAGCGGGAAGGCAAGCTCTTCCCTCCAGCTGCCGGCCCGCCAGCAGCCGGCGTCACCGCTGGATGCTGCGAGATGGAAAAGCTGGGAGGATGGAAAAGGCAGAACAACCTACAGGATTAATTCGATGGTGGTAATTGAAAAGTCAAATAAAGAATGGCTGTGCATTAATCCCTGTAATTTAAACAAAGCTGCAAACCGGGAGCTTTCTCCAATGAGAACTGGTGAAGCAGTAGCAGCTAAGCCGTAAGACGCAAAAATGCCCTCAATATGAGGTGCAAGGCATGCTTTCTGGCAAGCACAGCTTGATGAGTTAAGCTCCAAGCTAGTGACTTAATCCACCATTCAAGCACTGTGGGCCAGATCCTGGTGACTGTCAGGGTTGTGAGCAGCAGGGCTCCGTGTGTGGGCAGCGGGCACGGAGCTGGTGTGCCCCCAGCGCCCACAACCCCCTGTGCCAGGATGGGGTCCCTGAGCCAGCCCCCCTCTGCGGGTCATGTCAGGATGAGGAGGGATGGAGATGCTACAGCTGGGGTGATGGGATGTGGCCATGCTGGGCTGTGGGACCAGTCAGGCAGGGCAAGCGCTGGCTGCTGCCTGGGATGCTCTTCCCAGGAGCAATGGATTTTTGTGGGGCTGCGGGAAATCCCACCACAACAGGGTGAAGGGCCAGAGGTTGGTCTGGCAGAGATCAAGCTCATCTCCCAAAGACACCTATCTGTTAGGGACACAAGATGAGCAAAGCTGCCTTAATTACTGATCCAGGGAAAGCATCAAGAGTCATTGAAAGCCTTCTTCCACTGCATGAAGAGAGATCTGCTTAGATGAATTGGATCCTGATTGTGCTGAGATTTATGTCCACCCTTAAACTTTACACCGCTGGGGCCCAGGAGATTACCCACAACGTGTGAAGCTAAGCACTTGTATAAATCTTTGCTGGAAGCGTGCCTCTGGCCATAAATTGTTAGGGCACGGACTGTCTGTCGCTGTGCGTGCGGAGCAGGAGCGATGACCGCAGGGACCCCTGAGCTCCCCCGGCATGGCCGCACCTCTCAGACGAGCGGGTGTTTGGCAGGGCTTGTGCCCAGCAGCTCTGGGGTGAACTGGGCTTTGCCAGCTGGAGATGGGCACTGTGGCCCTGGGAGCACCCCCAGCACCAGTGGTGGGGCAGGGCAGCACTGGGATGATGCTGGTGGCACCGGGCTGCTCTTACCAGCATGGGCGATGATGAGGATGGGTGATGCTTCGTGCAGAGCCCCACCAACAGAAACCCCTTTGATAGTGGAAAAGAGACGAAGCAATGGATGGTTTCCAGAAAGTGTACCTGCCAGACCAGCAAAGGCACCTGCTTCCTCCAAATGCCACAGGATCCGGCCGAGCCCATGCAAAAGAGCCCTGTGGAGCTGGCATAGGGGGACCATCAAGATGCATCTGAAGCAGCTGAAATGTTCTGGAGCACGGTGGCTCAAGACAGGGCAGTAAGTCCAGTGTTCTCCTCCAGGTGAAGCAGCGGTGCTGTTCCTATGGGTCATCCAAGGCTGGCCAAGTACCAGACCATCGCTGCCAGCTTTGCTCCTCTCAGTCCAGGGCTGGACGATGCCATGATCTCAGGACCTTTAGGGGTCCCCGACGGCCTGGTGGCAGGTGTTTGCAGGAGAGCCGGGAAAGCTTGGCTCGCCTGGGAGAGCCGGCTGCCCTGGCAGGAGACAAGCCTGTTGTGGCTGAAGAAAGAGCCCGTGTTTCCGACAGCCCCACGTCATGCCAAGACTCCCTCGCTCGCTGCCATTTGTTATCACAGCTGAGCCCCCAAAATATCCTTGTCAGAAAGACGTCCGCTTCCAGTCCCAGCCAAGATCTGATAAGAATGAAGCATCTGGTCCCCATTAGAGGCTGCTCGCTCTGGTTTCTGGCCGTGCAGGAGGGGGCTCGAGGAGCAACGCCGTGGTGTTCCCACCAGTCCCATCTGGTGAAAATTAGGGAAACGATAACATCGGGGGGCTGTGGGGGCAGGCAGGGGGGGATGTTTTTGTTTTGCTTTGGAATCACGTTCAACTCTTACACTGATGGAGGCCGAGATAACCTCCTCCAGCTCGTAGCAAGTCCAACCCTGGGCAGGCAGATGGGAAGGCCCTCTCCTGAGTGAGCATCTCCTTCCTTCACCCCTCTGGTTAGGCAATCCCTGGTGGGTCTGTCACCCAGTGTTGTGTGATGGAGAGTCACTTTGGGTCTTTCCTGAGGATGGAGACCCAACTTTCACCAACCTCAGGTGTGGCTTTTCACCTGGGGAGGCTGTGGTGGAAAGCCACGGACACATCCTCTGGCTTGGATGTCCAGGAGGCAGGATAGGCATTGAGGCTCATGAGCTTGGGAAACATCACGGAGATCCACTTCAGACCATCCTAAACCAAAACAAAGCCAAAGCTTGTGTAAAAACTCAGTGTTGGTTCAGCTCCATGGACTGGAAAGCTCAGAGGTGGGGGAGCAAGTGAAGAAAATGCCTTTTACTGCTGTGACAGGAGCATCACCCCAGGGTTGAGGTGGAGGAAGAGAAGACCCAGGCATGTGTCTGTCTGCTTGCTGTCCCCACAGTGCCCTCAGTCCCACCCTGGCCACGAACAAGGGTTGGCATGGCCCCACGCGAGCCTCACTCCCTTTGCTTGCACAGGACAAGGCTGGCAGCAAGCGAGGGGCTGCCCGTGGAAACCCATCCTCCTGCCTACACACATGCTGGGCTGTCCCCAGAGCAGCTGCCTGCAAAGTAGGCAGGAAGCAACTGTTCTACTGGTGTCCAGATCTCAAAAGCCAGCTGTCAGCTGCAGATGCCTGTGTGAGCTGTGGCATCTCCAGGGGCTCATCCTGAGCATCCCCATCAGCAGAGGCTGTATCCTGGCCAAGCCTTTCATCTGCTGGCCCTCCTGCCCGTGCTGCTCGCAGCACACATGAAGCCATGATCTGGACCCATGGGTCTTGGCTGTGCCAGCCCCAGGGGCTGCTTTCTACTGGTGCACTGGAAAGACCCACCTCCTGTCCCTCACCTCTCCAGGGGCGGCACATCGGGTCCAGTTTGGGATTTGCATTGTGCATCACCTCTCGTGTAATCTTATCTCTCTCTCCAGCCTGCGACTGCCACCCTGTCGGCGCAGCTGGCAAGACCTGCAACCAGACAACGGGGCAGTGCCCATGCAAGGACGGCGTCACCGGCCTCACCTGCAACCGTTGTGCCAAGGGCTACCAGCAAAGCCGCTCGCCAGTGGCCCCCTGCATCAGTGAGTGCCACCGCGCCCTGACCTGCCCTTGGGGATCCCTGCCAGTGCTGGAGCAATGCTCTCCTTGGGCTGGCTTGCGGTGGGTGGGAGGCTGAGCCCCTCGAGGGGCTGCCCGTCCTCGGGGTTGTTCTCCAGGAGATGGTTGAGGTTGACAGTGACAGTTGGGTCACCTTCTGGGGGCACCCATGCTTTGGCCCCCCAGCACAAGAGGCTCTGAAAGACCCCTTGGGTTAGTGCGTCCAGCCATCTGAAACAGCTCTGCTGGGTCGCATCTTCAGATGCAGCAAGGTACCCTCCTCATCTGGCTAAGCCCTGAGTGTGGTCAGGTCTGAGGCAAGGCCAGCTCCTGGATGCACTGCAGTCAG
Organism: Psophia crepitans; assembly: GCA_013399095.1. Lineage (NCBI taxonomy): Eukaryota > Metazoa > Chordata > Aves > Gruiformes > Psophiidae > Psophia > Psophia crepitans. The sequence continues at coordinate 42,094 of VWZZ01001621.1, read as the reverse complement.
TCTAAAACTCTCTTTATTTTTGCAGCGTTCTGAATTTGACCCAAGCAGCAGAGGAACAACTTCCCCCCCTTGCAGCTTCCTTTGGCATTGCTAGAGCGGTGGCAGTGGGGGTGAGCTGTGGGGCTGCCCCTTCTCCCTCTGTTTTCCCCACATTTGGGGTTAGGACAGAATTTCTCCCAGGTTTTACTCACCAGGAGTCCTGAAAAAAATGTCCTCTTTGCCCACGCTTATCCCTGTGCTGTGCAGTGTGGAGCATGCTCAGATCAGCTGAGCATCCATTCATCTGTCCAGCCCTGGAGCACGTGTCCTCTGCAGCAGTGACTAATGGCTCTTGGAAGCTGCAGCGTCTCAGCTTGTCCCCATTTACTGAGCTCAGTTGGGGCATCTCTGGGTCTAACAGCCTGAGATATTCCAGTCAGACTCGTCCCATCACCTTTCTTAGCGAGCTGCTGGAGGTGACCCACAAAATCCCCTCTGCACCCCACCTGTGGAGGGATTTTGCCCAGGTGTCACCCCAAGAGCTGGGAACCCCCATCCTTAAGGCATCTCTCCCTTTCTCTTCCAGAGATCCCTGCCATCAACCCCACCTCCCTGGTCACCAGCACAGAAGCACCTGCAGGTAAGTGCTGAGCCCACACCCCCAGCCCTGCCCAGAGATGTCCCATCCCACCTACCCACTTCCCAGCACACCAGGGAGAAGGGCTGAGCCCCACCAAACCCTTTGGCAAGAAAAATGAGAGATGTGAAATCCTATATATTTCTGGCAAGGGACCGACAAAGTTTCATGGTCTTGGGGAAGGGGTTTCTCCATCCCCTCCAAGGAGGAAAGCAGGGATGCAGCCTGTCAGAACCTCGCTGCCCCTCGCCAGGTTATGGCAGGGGTTGTGGCTTATGGCATCTGTGGCTCAGTGGGTGCTTGGAGGGTGGCTTTTTTAATCTCCTTTTATTGGTGCCAGTGCAAGAGGTTTCTCCTTGGTGCCCTTTACCTCCACGGGGCCTTGGGTCTCTGAGCAGCACCGGGGCAGCGGGGGTCTGGCAAGCTGCTGGCTGCAGACAACCTCAGGAGCCCCTGTGTCAGGGCGCAGGGTGCCAGATCTCCCCTGGGACATGAGTAACATGGGGCTCACCCTGTCCAGGTCAGGAGGAGTGAAGTGTGTGGGTCTGAGGGGCTCACCCCAGCTCCGCAGGGTGATGGGACCACGGGATGATAGGACCATGGGAGGATCCATGTCACCATTGTTGTCACCCAGTGGGAGAGGGGGCCAGATCCTGTGTCAGGCTGCAGCTCCTGCATAGGAAATGGAGGCATTTCTGCAGTTGTCCTTAGAGCTTCTCAAGAGCCGCCCTGGCTTCTCAAGAGCCGCCCTGGCTTCCCCAGGCTGAGCAGAAGGCTCACGTCTCCACACACGATGCAGGTTTGCTCAGACTCTTGCAGCGGCTCAGCTGGGGGTGGGCTGGTGCTGGTGGGTGCACGGATACTGCCTGCACCAGTGGGTTAGGGTCCCTCTGCCAGCCAGCCATGGCTTCCAGGTCCCCACCAAGGTGCCCTCAGCTCCCACCCTGACACGGCACGTGCCGATAGCACCACACAGTGGTGTGCTGGCCTCTGGACCCTGCGCCACCAGGCTCAGCCCCCCCCAGCACTGCAGGATGTGGCCTGGCAGCGTAAGGCAGCTGCTTTGCATCTCCTCCCTGACCACCCCTCTTCCATCAGCCACCTTCCTGCTATCTCATCTGTCTTCCTGGCACCTCTGTGCCCTACGTGGTGGTCACCAGCAGTGGGAGTGGATGGGCTGTGCTGAAGCCAGGTCAGCTCTTCAGAGACACACATGGCCATGTGTCTGAGGGGGCAGTAGCAGGGCTTCTCTATTCCTCCCCCCCATCCTTCCACAGTCCCATCAGCACCAGAGCATGCCTGTTCCTAGTCATCATGCTGTCTATCCCTCTGTAGGGATCCCAAGCCAGGTCAGGGGGGAGAAGCTAGGGAAAGAAGAAGCCTCTTTCCTCCGCGGACCACCCTGTGCCCTGCCATCCCCAAGACCCTGGTCCTCTCCCACATGCCAGTGGGGGGGAATAGACATCCTGAAGTGTCCTCCACTCCATCCCATGGCACACAGTCCTGGGATGAGAGCACTGGCATCTCCAGCTCCCCACACACATACTGAATGAGGAGCTTCCCTGTGCCCCGTTTGGGACGTGTCCATCCTGGGGGAGCTATACGCTTCTTTGGAGACCCAGTGCCTGGCATACAGCCCTCTCCCCAGCTCTCCTTCCTGCAGCTACCCCGCCTGGGGGGTTGAACATGCCAACAGCCCCTTCCCAGGCTGGTGTGTGCCTGTGACATGTTCCTCAGCCTTCTGGGAACATCTTCCAGCATGGGCCCTGCAGCCACATGCATGCATGCATGCAGCTGCACGTGCGCTCTGTAGCTGTAGGACGGGGACAGGGACAAGAGGGGTTGAAGATATGGAGCTACAGCAGCAGTGTAGCATGCGATGGGATGGAGGGGTGAAATGTGTAGGAGGCTGGTAGCTCAGCTCCTTGCAGAGCAGTGCCGGCCCCTGCGCGCACACCGATCCCACGTGTCGGTGCAGGGGCTGGGAGCTCTGCGCAGCCCGGCGCCCACCCAGCGCCCACAGGCACGTTTCAGCCCTCCCAGCCCTGCTCCGCGGAGACTCCAGGAGACAGGAGGTGTTACTGGGACATGAGCCCAGCAGCCCTGCGTGGATCTGGCAGAGGTTTCGCTCTGCGCTGTGACAGAGGAGAGGAGCCAGTGCTCTGTGCGGTGTGTGTCTTGAGCTGAGCTGTCCGTGATGGTAACGCTGCAGGGGAGGCTGTGCAGGACAGGGCAGACCACCAGCACCTCTGCTCCTGCCTGCCCTGCCTGCCCTGCCTGCTGCTAGGGAGGGAGCTGGGAACACCAGGCTTTGGAAAGGGAAAAAAATGGGGGGAGGGAAACGGGGATTTGGACGGATTTACTGCAAACAGAGAGTGACACATGGAGCAGAGTTAATCAAGGTGAGTCCCCTCCAGTGCTTTATAAATAGGAACAGCCTTAGAGTGATGTCTGATACTTTCAGCTGCATAAAACCAAACGGCACTCGCTGGAGACCCGGGTGTTGACTCTGTTTTAGCAGAGCAGGTCTGCCTCAAACTGCCTCTAGTTTTATCTGGGGGTTTGTTGTTTTAAGATTTCTGGCTTCTAGCTCGAATATCTTTAACGCAAAGTAGCTTGCCTCTGCCCAGAGTCTGCACCAGGGGAGCAGGGGACCAGGCTGGGGTCCTGCTGCTGCCTTCGCCGGGGGGAGGTCAGGGATGGGGGCAGGCAATCCTGCCCTGTCCAGCTCTGCCTGGGACACCCTGCCTCCAGTGGGCCTGTGCCGCAGGCAGGGCTGGCCACAGCAGTGCACACTGCCTGCTGCCTGCACCCCTCTCCCCTAGGAACCTCAGGGCTCTGCCACAAGCAGGGCGCTTCCCCGAGGGGGCTCTCAGCCCCCCCAGTGCCCCACGGTGCTCCCACCCCAGGCAGTCTCTAAGCCCCTTCTTCCCCCAAGTCCCCACCTCCCTCCCTGCCTCCGTCCGCAGGTGCCAGGCTGTGGGAACAGGGGGACATTGTTCGGGGCCGCTGGGCTCAGGTGCTGGGCTTCCCCCCTGTTCCCACCCTCCTCGCTGCTGGGGTCCTGTTCCCGGGGGCGTCCAGGCTTTCCGCTGGCATTGCCACCCTCTGCATTGCTCTTCCCAGCTTTCTCCTGCCTTTCCAACCCTCTGGAGCCTTTGAGGGCCGGCTTTGATCTCTCTGCCCAAGCAGCCAACTGGCTCAGCAGTGAAACGTCCTGGGTCCACTTCTTGTAATTTTTATTATTATTATCTTAAAATATTTTCCACTTAGTGGGGGGAAAAAAAAAAATAAAAATCCTTGTTCCCCGTTAGCAGAATTAACAAAACTTGTGGAGCGCAAAACAGGGCTTTGAAGGAATTCAAAGTCAGCAGTAAAAGATTTGCAGCCATAACACCTAATTAAGTTACATCTCTCTTAAAACAAAATATTCCTTTTTTTTTTTTTCAAGAAGAGGAGAAGTAAACCAGATGTGCAAACTTGCCGCCTCTCACACATGCTCCCCCTGCAGAGACGGGGGATGCCCATGCCGGGCCGGTGGCTCGCCGGCCACCTCTTCCCACGTGCATGTGACTTCTCCCGGTGCGTGCCCCACTCTGTCCCTCCATCCCACGTGCCGGCTCCCGTCTGGCAGCAGAGGCGTTGCCCGCACATACGGTGCTGCTGCCTGCACCACAGGGTGATGCCAGACTGGCACGGGCAGGCAGCGAGCTGGTGGGTGCACACCCATGGTAGCTGTCCCCCTTGGTGTCCGTGGAGGGTCCCACCCCTCGCCAGCATCTGCCGAGCCTGCCACTGATGTGGGTCTCCCTGTCGGTCCAGGGAAGCTTCATGGTGGCACTGTGAGAGATGGTCAAGGGAGAAGCCGGGAGCTGGGACCGCCTGGGACACGGCTGTAGTGGGTGAGGTGGGCCAAGAGCTCCCCTGGGACACAAACAGGACTGAGCAGTGTCCAGGACGGGGCTGTAGCGTATCCCACGGATGCATCAGCGTCTGGGATGGGACTGTAGCATATCCCAAGGGATGCAGCAGCATCTCGGGGTTTGTGGATGCACTTTCACAGCCTGGGAATGTGGCAGGTCTCTGGCATCCCCCAGCCTCTCCGCAGGGCTCGGCTGCCCGTCAGGCTCCACAGACACGGCAGGAAGGGTGAGAAGGACAGTGGCTGCAAGCAGAGGCTAAACTCCATCTTCTTTCCATTACCCTGCAGCGTGTGTTGCACCGTGTCTGGGAAGTTTAACAGGGAGCTGGGAAGGTGGGGGATGCTCTGGGCTGCCAAGGGAGAGGTGGTCCTGAAGCAGCTTCTCTGATGGCCATCCAGCTTCTCCTGATGGTTTTGTGGGGTGGAGAGTGTGCTGCCCAGCCAGGCTGACAGGACAGGCCAGGGTTGCTGTTGCCTGCCTCTGGGATGCAGCATCATGGCAGACGGGAGGATGGAGCTGTGGTGCGTAGCCATGTCCTGGCGAGGGGTAGGGGGGCTGAAACCCCAAGTAGAGACCTGCTGCGGTGGGACCCTGCAGCGACAGGACCAGGTGCCCAGCGACAGGGAGTTTGTGGAGGTCTGGGCAGGACTCAGCCACCCCCTGGTTGGAGATTGAGCTGGGTGGCAGCCCTGGTACCCCTCGCCTGGCCGCTTCCCCAGCCGCAGCACCCACAGCTGCCCCATGCAGGGTGCTGCTGCACACGTGCTCGGAGGCAAGGAAGGGAAATGCTTCGAGTTACTTGGTCTTTTTTTTTTTTTCTTCCCAAGTTTCTTACATAAATTGAGCAAGGATTGATTTTATATTTGAGGAATGTTCATCAGTAAAAAAAAACAAGGTTAAAAATAGCCCCAGACTAATCCCAAATCCTTAATTCCCAACACTGTTTTCTGACTCTTTAGGACCGCGGGTTTATGATGTTAATCATGAGCAGGAGCCCAGGACAGTTACTGGTTCCCTTTCTGCTTTTCTTTTCTTTCTTCCCCATTGCCAAAGGAGGGGGGGTGGTAAGTCGGCTGAGGCTGCCCCCCAGCCTGGTCCCACCACCCATCAACCTGCTGCCCACGGGCTCAGCACTGGTGTGGCCTCGGCACCGTGCGGCAGCCACCCTGGCCATCCTCCTGCCAAACACCCCAGGTCGTGCCACCCTCCTCCACCATGGCACCCAGTGCCCAGGGGCAGGCCCATGGCAGAGCTGTGACCAGTGCTGGCTGCAGGACGGTTTCCACCCCCCTTGGCCACCTCCTTTCACCGCCTGGCCCTGCACGGCGTGACGCTGGCAAACTGCTGCGGTGGCACAGCTCCCAGCTCCAGCGCAGGGGTACCACAAACCCATATGGTCCTGCATCTTCACTGGAGGCTTGCACAGGGCTGGGACCTGGGCTGGACCCTGTGGTGGGTGTGGAGAGGCACATCCTGTACCCCAAAATGTGCCTGGTAGCCCCCCACCCTCCATGCCAGGGTGGTTGCTTGGGCACATGGACTGCCTCCTCCACCCTGCTCAGGGAGCAAAAGGGTGCCCATCCTGCTGGCACTCCCCAAAATAAGGTGGGAGCTCCCTTTTGGAGTCCTCTTCACGCAGCAGGAGAAGACAGAGCAGTCTGTCAGGGGTGCGGCTGTGTATCCCAGGGGATACAGCCTGTCCTGGATGAGGCTGTAGCACATCCCAAGGATGCAACAGACAGAGGCACCTTCGGTGCCATGGCTGGGCGCTTCACTGCACTCGGCAGCCACCCCGCACGGGGGACCCCGCGCCCCCGCCGCAGCCACCGCTGCTGTCCCAGGGGATGCACTGGGGCCGGGGCAGCTCTGCCAGCCCAGGCAGAGGGGCAGCACACCAGCACGGGGTGGGGGGCTGAGCTGAGGATTAGGGCTCATCTCCTCTGCCAGGAATTAGCTTCATGCTGCGCTGCTTCTATCGGTGACAAATTTGGAACAGGCAGCACGAAGTCCCTGGTAAAAGGGAGCCAGGCAGAAAGGAGAGCAGCAGAGCCCAGGGCAAGTTGGTGCTCCTGGGCTTCTTTCCTTCCTCTTTTCTCCTCCTCCTCCCTTTGGCACAGGGCACTGTTATTCCTCCATCTCCCCCCAGACCCTCGCTTCCATCCCCAGTGATTGCTGTGGCAACCCAGGAACAAAGACAACTTCAGGGACTGCTGGCTCTTTCCCGGGACGCGAGGCCAAGCTGGAGAGAGGACCTGCAAGAGGGAGGGAAAAGAAGAAAGATGGGCTTAGAAAAAACGTGCCATTTGGAAAGAGACAAATTAAGATGTTCAAAGGAAGATGGCAGGGAGAGAGAAAGGAGGAGAACCGGGCTGCTTTGGGCAATTGTTGGGATCAAAGCCTTTGGGGAGAAGGAAAGCAGCATTCCCTGCCCTCCCTCTGCTTGAGATGCAAATCTGGGTCTTTAGAAATGCACAGAAAAAAGACTTCTTGAGGACATGAGCCTCTCCTGAGAGCTGGGGGACAGCAGGGAGGGGTGCTGTGTGGAGTGGAGGACAGGCTGGTGGCCTCCCAGCCACGCTGGAGCAGCCTGAGCAGGGACCGCTTGGGCAACTTGGTGGGGCAGAGTCACTTTTCTCACCCACCTGCTCTCCCTGGCCTGAGTCCCCTTCCCCACTTTTGGAACACCAGCAAGGCGCGGGTCTCTGGAGGGACTGTCCCATGAAGATGCTCGTCACCACCCTGGTCCCTGAAGCTGTGTCACCCCTGAGGATGACAATCCCCTTGGTCAGACCTTGCTTTGGGTCCCCTCCCTGTGAGGCCGGTGGTGGGCTTGGTGCTGAGTCCTCTCTTCCCCATGTCACCCAGGTTTGCAGGGCCACAGCTGTTCTGGTTGACTCTTCTTGGCCGTGGCCCCTATCTGCTCTCCCTGGTGGCCACCATCACCTCACCTGCATTTCTTCCATCCATACCCTTCTGCATCCCGGAGGAGAGTCCCCAGAATCCCTCCACCGCAACTCTGCTGATTTATCCTGCAGGACACTATCACCATCAGCCCAGGAGGTGATACAGTCTGCTTGATGGGCTCAAAGCCACTTGGTTTCTCTTTCCAGCTGGTGCGGTGTCACTGGTGAGGGGATATGAGCTCCCATCCCCTGTGAGCTGCCAGGGGGGCAGCTGGACTTGCCAGGTCCCCCATCCCCAGCAGCAACCCAGGGCCTGGCTCAGAAGCCTTCTGGAGGGTGCTGGGATGGGAGTACCACCACCTTCTGCCAGGCTGAGTCTTGCTGCTGTCCCCTCCATCTTCCCTTGCGGTAGGACGGGACCCCATGTGCTTCACACTACTTTACGCTCAACTCCCTGTTCTTCTTCTGCAGACTGTGACTCCTACTGCAAGCCAGCCAAGGGCAACTACAAGATTAACATGAAGAAGTACTGCAAGAAGGACTACGGTAAGGACCTCCACCCTCCCTGGGCCATGCTGGGCTTTGCTGCAGAGGGGTGGCCACAGGCTGACTATGAGTGAGGGAGATGCAGATGTCCTAGGGGATGGGGAGCACCCAGCATGAAGAGGGATCCCCAAATCAGCCCTCCAAAAGGTGTGATGGATGAGCCGGGTGGGGCTGCTGGGGATGGGCAGTTCCCATTGCCAAAGTTTCCTTTAGGGAGCAAGGCAAAGCACCCCCATCACTGTCTCTCCCCCTCTTTTCCCTCAGTGGTCCAGGTGAACATCCTGGAAATGGAGACAGTGGCCAACTGGGCCAAGTTCACCATCAACATCCTCTCCGTCTACAAGTGCCGCGATGAGCGAGTCAAACGTGGCGACAACTTCTTGTGGATCCACCTGAAAGACCTGTCCTGCAAGTGCCCCAAGATCCAGATCAGCAAGAAGTACTTGGTCATGGGGATCAGTGAAAACTCCACCGACCGGCCGGGACTAATGGCCGACAAGAACAGCCTGGTCATCCAGTGGCGGGACGCCTGGACGCGCCGCCTTCGGAAACTGCAGCGGCGGGAGAAGAAAGGGAAGTGCGCGAAGCCCTGAGGGGTTTCCACCCATCCGTCCCACCCCGTGCTCAGCCCCAGCCCAGCCGGGCGCTGCCAGGCTGCACCCAGAGACTCTGTACATATATAGAGTGTGAACGGACTCTTCTGTCTATAGTGTATATTTTGGCAACGGTTTACCTTTGTGTGGGTGTGTGCACGCGTGGGTGTGCGTGGGGGTCTTTTTCTCTACGTGTGTATTAAAAATAACACAGTAATGACAAACCTTGAATGAGGAGCAAAGCGGAGAGAGAGATCCCGTGGGTGCCTGTCGCCTGAAGGAGCTTGAAGGGGATTGTTGCCCTGCTCCGGGCATGCAGTTTGTAGCACTCGTTTTCTAGGCTTTTCTTTTCCCTCTAACAAAGTCTTCTTCTGCCCGGTGTTGGCAGCACTCCCTTCTCCAGCATCCAGGGCGTGCCTTTTCCTTGCTCTCTGAAAGTGTGCTGCTGACAGACCTCTCTCTGCCCTTCTCCTTGCCCAGTAGGAACAGGAGATCAGAGTCTTTTTGTCCTTCATCCCGATCTGCGTACAGGCAGGCTGAGTGGAAACCATCCAACGCTGCAGACAGACCAGCCCCAGGAGCTCCACCAGAAAGAGCAAGGGAACTTTTGCAAGGCCTGATTCTCTGGTGTCCTTGGGTTTACATGGACCAGCACTGCCGCCTGGGGCCAGACCCATGCAGTGCTGCAGTGCCGTGGGGACGAGTCAGGCCCGGCAGTGGGTTGGTGGCCACTACCAGGCACATCTGTGTCCACCAGGGAGAACGGGACAGACTTCAAAACCCCCTGTCCATAGTGCAGGTGACCCAGCAGGAAAGACCTCGAGACATTAATTTCCTCCTCCCATGTCCACCAAGGCTATAGCCTGCCCTGCCAGCAGGACCTGTGGTGGACTGGACAGGCTGACTGGAGCCATTGTGTATCATCATCCATCCACCCAGGTCTTTGTCCCTATGTTCTCAACTGGTACCAACTGACATAATTCCACCATTTCTGTTGAGCTGACACCAAGTGACCATCTGCCTTGGTGTGCATCCTTCAGAGCTGGCCTGACTGTGTGCTCTCCTGGGAAGTATTGCTGTGCCCAAAGTTGTCCAAGGAGATGCACAAGGCAGAGGTGGCAGGAAAACAGAAGAGCTTTTCTTGACCAATCTCGAGTCTTTTATTTCTCCTTCACTGTGTGTTAGTCTCCAGTTCAAACAGACATCGCTGTCTTCCCATGTTGGGGTTGTAGCGGTCTTGGCATAATAAATATGAATAGAAACAATAGGTGATCTGACAATAGATATTCCTTTCCCTACAAACCTTGCCTTGCTTATGGAATGGCTCAGCGAGGTATTGTAGCCTACACCGCAGTTTTCCAGTGCCTTAGGATGGTGCTTTGCCCTTTTGAGTCCATGGCAGCTTGCATGGACTCACCATCCTGTGAGTGGTCTCGTGCTTCTGGGTTCCATCATCCCAGGGTGGTGCTGGAGCCTGCAGCTGAAGAGACTGGTGGAGCACTTTTGGGGTTCAGGACAGGAGAGTGTGGGGAGTGAGGATCTAGGCACTGGGGGTTGTCTGTGTGGACATGCAGATGCCTTAGTTGGGGAGTGCAGTGCATTAGTGAAGCTGCTGGAAGTGGCTTTTCAGAGATGTGGTGGCCTGCAGTACCATCTTGCAGGTCCGGTGGATGCTGGGATGCCTACACAGGGCACGGGCAGAGCTGGAGGGAGGTCAGAAGCTGAGGGGCAAAAGGTATGTGGAACCACTTGGCCTTGGATGAGCTGGTCCTATGCCACACTCCTGACATAGGCCCCCTGCTTTGCTCCTCCAACTGAGCTGAGAGGACCCTCCTATCCCTGGTTCCTCTTGTTCTAGTTGTCATAGGCTATTGGCCTCTGCCATGAGATGGCTCTTGAAGTACATGGGCCACCCAGCCCTCCTCTTCCTCCCATGTCTGCTTGCACCTGGGAGCAGAGCCTGGGCTTAAGCCCTTGCCCCAGTCACTCCAACCCCACAAATCCAACAGTTGTCATACAAGAGTCAGTGGTGGAACACACTTCAGTTGTGCATGGCAGGAACTCCTATTGGGGTCATCTCCATGACCCCAGGGGCAGCTCAGCATCACTCCACGGGGTGTGGGGCCTCACTGGCCCCTCTTCTCAGCAGCTGCAGCCCATGGAAGAGCAGAAGCACCACTGCTCCGAGGGCATGGATGTTCATCAGGGCAGGGCTACAGAAAGCACATGCTTTCTCCAAGCAAGTACAGCCTTCAGGAGAGGTGTGATGTGTCTGTGCTCCCCAAAATGTGCTCTGCCGAGCCTGATGGGGCAGGAGGCCCCAGGGTTTCCTTTGGCACCTGATTTCTGCTCCCTTGAAGCATGGCACCTGGAATTCTTTGAGGACTTTGGTGCTGGTGATTGAAGTTCTCCATTTGTCCTCCCAGCCGACTCTTCTGTCCTGTTTCAGCTCTGCCACCCAGGACTGCTGATGAGGAGGGATGGCTCACAGCTGCTGTCCCAGCACATACTGGGGCAGAGACACTGAGGCAGGACCACCACATACCCCATGGGTGCCGCTGAGGAGATGAGCACTCCCTTTGGCTGGGGAATGTCCTAAAATCCTGGCCAAAGGACTGCACTAAGGTGCAGTGGTGGAGGCACCATGGGGTTGCATGGAGATGCTGCTTGTCCTGCTGTGCATCTCAGGGCAGGGCTCAGCCCAGACGCTACGGCAGGCACGGTTTGGGGGGGGGACTGCCAAACCAGGGGCTGCTGTGCCATCCCCACAGGGACGCTGCTGAGTTGGCTCTTCTGGCTATGCCTTCCCACGTCCCACTTGCCACACGAGCAGCTCACTGGGGAACAGCGGCCCTGTGCAGGGAGGGCTGGCAGCAGCGCATCCGGCCCGCGTGCAGCCCCACGCCGCTGTCACACATTGAAATGTCCACGTTTAACCGCAGCCGGGCACCAAACGCAGCCAGAGGCACCCCCAGGAGCAGGGGGGACCACCCCGGCCAGGGAACCCAGCCTGCCAAGCCGTGCCTGACGCCTGCTCCGTGGGTTTTTTGGGAGGAGCAATGCTGCCCAGGGGATTTAGACACAGAGCTGCTCCCAGGCGCGTATTTAAATCCCCACACACGTCCATGTGTCTACTTTTATTTTTGTGTGTGTGTGTTTGCTTTATAATTTAAATGTCTGATGGGACGGGGCAGATCCAGGATGCTGGTGGGATCCTTTGCGAGCCACCCCATGCAGATTTGGGGGTGGGCTCTGCTGTGCTCCTTGGGGTGCCCTCGCCCTGGCTGCTGAGACGTGTGCCGTGTAAACGCCATCCAAGGGCGCCCGTGCGGAGGGACCCGGCCCTGCAGCGTGGTGGCAGCTGTGAAATATGTAAAAAGAAAAGCCGGTGAATGTTATGAACCGTAGTGTGACATACATATGTACGTTTGGGGGGGGTATTATTATTATTATTTTATTTTTATTTTTAATAACACGAGTCTAATAAGTACCAGCTGCCTAATTCCTCGTCGTCTTTGTGTGCACACACAGTTTCCATGTGGGTGGGGGAGCTGGAGGGCTTTGCCGAGGGCTTTTTCTGTCCCATTACCCCCAGCTCTGTGGGTCAGGGCTGTGCTGACCCACAGGGTTTCACAAGCACTGCAGAAACTCCCCCACAGCTTTGTATCTGCATGTGAGTGGGCTCGAGGTGTGCCATGGGGCTGGCTCCGAGCATGCCCTGGTGCACAAGGGACCGATGGCTCATGGCCCATCATGGTCCCTGGGCTTGGCTCTGTGGTTGTCTAACTGTCTGCATGTGATGGAGATGGCAGACCCCAGAGAGCTCTTCCACCTCACCAAGACGGGGTCACCAGCCTACAGCCAGCTTCCCTGTACTCATTGAACTCATAGAATCATAGAATCTCTAAGGTTGGGAAAGACCTCTAAGATCATCAAATCCAACTGTCAACCCAACACCACCACGTCTACTAACCCCTGTCCCACAGTGCCACGGCTACACGCTGTTTGACCCCCTCCAGGGATGGGGACTCCACCACCTCCCTGGGCAGCCTGTCCCAATGCCTGACCAAGGCAGCCAAGTGGGGGGCTCTCCCCAAGTCCCCCCACACCTCCACTTCTCTCACGGCTCAAGCATCTGGAGTTATCCAAACCCTGCAGAGCTTCACAGCCACAGAGGTTAAGTAGCTGGAAGAAAAATCTTCTACCTTCACATCACAACTCTCCAAGAGCTTTAACTGAAAAAACCAGAAACATTAATTGCTGTTTATTTTATTTAGGTATTGTTTTTATATCCTCATTAATGGCTTATGTAATTATTTCATTGCTGTTCATAACATTAACCTTTAAACAAAGCCACATTAAAAGAAAGAGCAATCAAGCCAAATTTCTAGTAGGTTTAACTGCTTTCAAACCTAATTTAAGGGGTGGGGGGCAAAAGCATAATTAGCAGTCAAGCCAGGAGTTGCCTTCCCGCCCGCGTTGATGCAACGGGAGGCTGGTTGGCGCAAGCTCTGGCAGGCTGAAGCTGTGCTGGGGCACTTCCACGTCCGCCCACACCCACCCTACCCTGGCCACCCCTTTGGTGGTGGGGAGTGTTTGTCACCGTGGGGTGCTGCCAGAGCCCGTGGGTGAAGCAGGGTAGGGGTCTTGGGTGGCAACAGAGGATGTTGCGCAGTCCTGGTGGCCGCAGCCAGCAGCCGTAGGCTTTGCAAGGACAAGAGATGTTGCAGAGCAAATTCACCTTGCCACAATGAAAGCGTACGCTTTCCAAAACAGCTCTTCAAGGGAAAAAAAAAATAATTCAGCCAAGGATCTGAAAAGACTTCAGAACACTCTGGTGCACTCCCGTTTCCTAGGGTGCAGGTCTCACCCACCCCGTGCAGCGGTAGGCTGAGGTCAGGTGTGCACCAAGAAACACCACGCCAGAACCGGCTGCTCCAGGCGGCGGATGCCTCGTCCCCACGTGGGAAGGGCCAAAATGACCATACACACTTTGCATCACTGTTGTGGGGGTTTTTAACAGACATTTTTCCAGTATTCAGCTGGGGCAAAATTTTTGAGATTCAAAGGCAGCTGAACGAGAGGCCAAGTTTGCAAGTTCCCCCCTGCTTTGGGACTGAATTTTGCAGCTGGTTGAAATTTTTCTCATTTCAAAACGCCAATGGACATTTTTCATGGAAACCCAGAATTTGGCCAAGGAAAGAAGCAAAATGTGAGAATACTACAGAAAACTTGATGTTTTTTTTCCATGTTGTCCAGCCAGCTTCACTCATGAGAGATCACAGGAGCTCAGACAGCTGAACCCCAACCTTAGTGGACAGACAGACAGGTGGATGAGCAGACAGAAGGATGCATACACAGATTATTTCCCATCATTTTTCTCTTGGTAACTGAAGTCCATATAAACAAAAATACACCTGAATCCCACAGGAAAAGACCCCCTCTTTGCAGCACAGTTGAACAAAGAAGATTTTGCTTGGCCAACAGGGCACAGCTCAGTGCTGGGCTCTGGGAACACACTGCCTGGTGAGGAACCATGTCTCTAAATAGTGGCAAGACTTAGAGAGGTAAGGCCTGCTTGCTTGGCCCCTTGTCATAGACTGACATGGTCTCCTTGCTCCCTTGATGCTCTCTCGTACACTGAGCAACTTCTCTCCATCCCGCAATGCAGATCCACATCCGTCTTGGTAGTGGCTCCTGCTGAGAGGAGCGATGGTGGCCCTGCCAGCCCGTCCTTTCCATGCCTCTGTGGTTATCAACATGGAAGAGCGGTGCTTTGTCCCCTGTGGGCTTGGTGTACTAGGGAATGGGCACCCATGGAACCCTTCGAGTGTGGCGACCACTCCGGTCCGTGCCACACTCTCCATTCTGGCGGCCCTTGGAGACACGCAAGGAAGGCAGTGGTGTCCGCAACAGTGGCCAGAGTCCTACGGCCAGGACCTGCTGCTGAGGACAACAGCTCTGCAGTCACCTAATGCCCAAAAAAATCCCTTTCTCATCTGCTTTCCCCAAAGGAACAAAAAGATTTCACATGATTTTCCCTTAGTCCTCCTGCAGTGAGACCGGACATCGCCAGGTCCCAGCAGAGCAGGCCTGCAGGGACAAAGCCCGCCCAGGTTCTGCCACGCCCTTGGTACCACAGCACTCTGTCTGTCACCCCTTACCCAAGCACGGCATTTTACTCAGCGTTCTACAACCTTCACAAGGGTCATTAGCCTCCCCGAGTTTGCTTCCTAAGCAAATCTTGTCCTGTACATTTCCCAGCCCTCCTCCTGCTCTCCCAGTGCTGACCAGGGCTCTTCCACGCACCCGTGGCCACCCAGGCTCCTGCAGAGGGGCTGCAGGACCAGGGCAGGATGCTCTTTTCCCACTCATGACCACGTCAGCCAGGTGTGCAGGGGGTCTAGCTGCTCCAGCCACTCGTGTCCTTGCAAAACGGTGAGAAAAGTGCTATTCTTCAAAATGCCAAGCGTATTTTTACAAGCCTTGGGGGCATTTATTACATCAGAGTTAATCACCGTGTCATTCATTCATTTGTTCATTTAATCTTTCATCCAATCTATCTATCTCCCCGTTCATCTTTATTAGGGCACAATTCACTAGTTAAACGCACGCTCCCTGTGTGTGCAGGATACCTGGCACCCACGCAGGCACGGGGCCACGGGGAGGCAGGGGCTCCGTTCAGCAGAGCCTGGGGAGTGGGGAGGCAGCTTCCCAGGTCGGCTGTGCAGGGGAAACATGAGGAAACCATTAATCGATGGTCTGGCCTGCGCTGTGTTTTCCCAAGGAAGAGACGAAGACGGGGAATGGCTGGGGTCAGTGGGCACCATCTGGAGAAAGATGTTGACTCCCTCCTGCTGGGGTTTCCCACCTCAGCGGCGATGGAGAGGATGAAGCAGAAGAGAAGAGTGGTCCCCACCAGTGCTCTGGGGATGGGAGTGGGACCCCGCTGCACCCCATGACCTGCATCCATGCTGCGATGTAACACCATGTTTGCCATGGCAAAAGACATGGCACAAAGACTTTTGGCACAAAAAGACTGTCCTACCCAGGGATGCTGCTGCCACGGCAGAGCCGTGCTGGTCCCCCTGTGTCTGGGGGCGGCCTCGCTGTGCTGCTCCCAGGCTTTCACTGCTGAGCTGCCGCCGCGGCCTTATCGCCCTGTTTCATCCTCTGCTATGCATGTCCCCAGGCCGTGAGGCACGGGACACCGGTGGGATCACTGCTTCAGGACAGTGCTGCCTCTCCGCTAAGTCAGGGACAGGCTGGGGGCCTCAGCACGAGGCAGGATCAGGCCCTCATTGCCAAGCCCGGCACCCACTGGAGTGAGCCCTCTATTTACACAGCCACGACCAGACTCAAATAAACAGCCGATGTTTTCATCTTGAACAAGACACACCACCCCAAAGCCTGGAGAACGGGCCTCTCCGCTGTCAAAATAAACACCCCCTCAGCGCACCCACGCGACGGGAAATCATCGGCCTCTGTTTATTGGGAGGAGCGGGGAGAGGTGGCGCTTCCAGAAGACGTCTGGTGCTGGGGGAGTTCACAGGAGGGACTGCCTGTCGGAGAGCCGGCAGCAGCCAGCCGCAGTGCGTGCAGCCACCGGCTGACCCCCGGCTTTGCTGCAGCGGGGCCCGCGGCCCTGCTCACAGCGCAGGAAGAGAGGGGACGGGGGTGGGTCAGAGCGGACCCAGCTCGGCACAGCCGAGGGGTCTGGAGGCGCCTGAGTCAAGTCTCTCCCCGGCACCAGCACCCCCACAGAGATCTCTGAGCCGGGTGCTGGGTCCTGCCTGTCCCCTGCCTTTGCCCTGTCAGACGGATGGCAGCAGGAGCAAAGCTTCTCCAACGCTTGCAGGGCTGCGCGATGGGTCACTAACCTGACCTCGCGGCTGTCTGAGGCTATTGGTATGTGGTGGATCTTAAGTGTCCCTTCCCAGTGGCGCGGGCCGCCCACGCTGTGATCCCTGCGGCCCCAGGGCCTGCCTGGGACAGGGTCGGTGCTGCTCGGGTCAGTGCCCCGGCAGCCCGTGGTGCTCTCCACGCTGTGAGGGCTTGTCCATCAGGAAGCGCAGCAGAGTCCAGCAGGGTCTGACTCACGTCTTGAGCAGGAAACCAGGGTGGCTTTAGCCAGCCCACCCATACGGACCTTCAGGCAGCGCCTGGAGCTGGGAGCAAGGCAGGGTGGCTGGGCAGTGCTGCCACCATCCCTGCAAGGCTCAGATGGTCCTCCTGCCCTGCCCGGGTCCAAACCATGCAGCAGCAGCCCCATGGGTGCTGGTCCCCACCTCCACCCCCATCCCTTGCTCCAGCACTCAGCTCCTGGCCTTCAAGAGCAATCCCTTTCCATCAACCTGCCGGTTCTCATGGGGAAATTCCCCGTCTCATCCGTTATGCAAAATTAGCTCTCAGGGAGTGCCTGGTGAATTCTCGAAGCCTTCGTCTGCTGAGGGCACTTTCAGACTTTTCCCTGGCATCCAGCAGGATGGCCATAAATCTCCGCTACTGCCTCCGAGTCGAACATTTCCTCCGAGCCCCGTTATTAATTTTCTGAAAGATCCCATAAACCCCCAGATGGAAAAATACGGAGATATTTGCACATGTGCCGTAAAACACATTGCCCATCTATTTAAAATGGATGTGGCAATATATAAAACATACTTAGGGCATGAGCCAGGTTTCACGGTATTTAAACAAGGCGGCATGATGTAATTGGAATTTACAGTATAGGAGCAGATTGAAGCTGTGACTTGGTTGCGTACCATATATCTTCGATCTCCTGAAGATTTGGCCTGCTTTATAATGCCAAATGCCTTTTGTACTTGTCACCTATATTTTAAGTGGATGAACAGCTCCCTTCGTGAAATATAACGGGCGGAAAATATATATTTTTTTCCATCTGAATTTTGCAGCCTCTCCGGAGAGGAGAAATCTGCCTGGTCCCTCCGCAAGCAGCGCGTGTTCCCAGGGATGCCGGTGTCTCGGAGCTTCACTTCCCTCATCTCCCTGCCCAGACGGCTCCAGTCCCAGGGCAGCACGGTGCCACTACCTCTCCTGTGCCATGGCCTCTCACCCACCAGAGGCTCTGCCATGTGGGGTGGGGGTGAGGACCTGCTGCCCACAGACGTTGTTCCCTGGGGCAGGAGATGGTGGTGAACCTCCAGCACTGCTCCCTGATGCTGGAAAGAGCAATGAATGCTCCAGGCACTGCTCGCAAGGGTGTGAGCAGGAGGTACTCCAGGCAGAGAGCAACCCCTGGAAGAAGTGTCACCATCAGGTCTCCAAAAAAAAGATGCTCTGGTGAAGCTTGTCAGATGTGTCTCTGCCTCCCTGCAGGCCCTTGAAGCCAGCATGGGGGGGAGTAGGGAGCAATGGGCGCATGATGGGAGAGCGAGGGATGCTCAGAGGCCACCAACAGCAGGGCTGTCCCCAAGACATCCTCATCACCAGTGCAAGAAGCCCTCTGCCACCCCTCCCCAGGACAGGGTGGGCAGAGAGGCACAGCAAAGCTGGGGATGTTTTGGCTCTGGCAGCCTGGTTCCTCCCAGCAAGGTCCTGGTTTCTCATCCCCTCCCCACGCTGCTCAGACCCCCTGCAGTGCTCACTGCTGTAGGGGATCTCCGGGGAGGTGGGGGCCCCCAAGGGGGCTGTAGCCGAGCCCGTCCCTTCCTGCTGCGCCCCCTCCCTGCCTCGCCTGTGCCCTTCCCATGGCGCCCGCCTGGTCCGGGTGGGCCCGCCAGCACAGATCAGGGTCTCCCCCCGGGCATGGGAAGATGGTGCTGCCCCATAATTAGGGCAGGAAGATGGTTACATGCCCCATCGTCTGGAAATCTCCCTGGGGTCCCCCAGCCAAAGGGAGAGGCAAAAAAGGGGAAAGGCAAAGGATACCAAACATAAAACCTGAAATTTTGCTATAGATGAGTCGGTGGCTCCGTCCCAGCCAGCCCCACATGTGGGCTGCGGGCACATGGCTGATGGCACCATGGTCCCCAGACCAGAAGTGTCAGGGTGCTGTGGGGGCGCTGAGATGGATGTGGGCACTCGGAGGGATGATGAGGAGCCCACCTGCAAGCCCGGGGCAGCAAGGAAGTGCCAGGAGATGGAGTTCCTCCATGCCTGCCAGCTTCAGGCAGGGCTGGTGGACTTGGTCTGGCCAAACTCACTGGCCCTCTCTCCACACTCCTCTGAGCATCCAAGGAGTTTGGACAAGGAATTTTTGAAAAATGGATAAATCAAGTCATTCTCTTCCAGCAGAAAGAAAAGCCCTCCAAAAATGTCAGTTAGAAATAATCCAAGTGATTTGTTTGGAAAATTTTGAAGCACAGGTCCTCCCAAGAGCCAGGATAGCCTCTCGGACTTGCTCTCCAGAGCCAGGAACCAAGAGCCAAGACCCCAGCTCCAGGGCAGGAAGCCTAGAATCTCTCATAGCCACGGCTCAAGCTGGAGCCCAACGGAGCCATAGTCCACCTGCAGCTGAACCAGGACCAGGACCCCCAGGCCCACCTCGAGCCAGAGCTGAGCCTCCCCAGGGCTCTCTGGACATGGGAGAAGAGCCTCCCATGGACTGGACTGGATGCTGAGGAGGGGCCTGTAGCTGGCTCAGTTCAGGCAAACTGGCTTTTTCAGAGGGTAAAACCAATTTGAGTGTAGTTTTTTAACTAGCCCTAGCTCTCGACCATCAAGCATGGTTCTGGCCACGGATGAGACATGGGGGCTGGTGCATGCTAGCTCTGGCATGGAAACCAGGCTATTCCTCCTCAGCAGCCCCTGCACACACCGTGCCAGTGACAGGCCCTGAGTTGCTACCCCACAGGATGTTTTCCCGTTCCACAATTCCAGGCTTCATTCCTGCTCATGAATGAGCTGAACTGCTCTGCAGCACTGTGTTAGCAGCCATCTGTTAGCTGGACAGTATTTGTGGTTTCTCTAGACCTCAAGAGGCCTCCTCTATCATTTTCTGAAGGGTCCTTACTGCCAGACATAAGGTCTCTGAAGGTTTCTCATGACGTTCAAGTGTGTACAGCACAGTGAAAGCTCCCCAACAAGGTTGTGTGTGTGTGTGCACTTCCAGCCCTCAGACCTCTTGGAGACCTGGCTATCAGAAGATGTTGAGCATCAGCCCTTTGAAAGCCAGGAGTCTTTCCATCATTGCCACAAGGGAGGATCAATAGGCAGGCATCTGGAACCACTTCCCACGCTGGAGAGTTTGGCCTTCAACAGGCCAAAGCATCAGCCTCACCTACTGCTGAATTTTTGGCATCTGGCTAACTCTCAGAGGACATGTCCTGCAGAGGTGTTGGCACGAGCAGGTCAGCACCATGCACTGAGCACCGTGTTAGAAGTGCTGGTGGAGGTGTTTTGCTCCTCAGTTGCTCTGGGGCCAGTGGCAGGTTTCCTGGTGTGGGTTAAATGATGTAGAGCTGTGTTCTGCCACCCTAACTCTTAATGGTATGTTTCTCTGAGATGAGCTCACCCAGGCTTGTTGGTAGTCACCCACAGGATGCCATCAGGTTGCTTCTCTAGGCTGACTGCAGTAGTCATACAATATTTTGGCTCATTACTTCTAAGGGAAAGGCAACAAAATGAGCTTTTTTTGCACTACCCTCATGGTGCTATTTGTCAGGGTACTTTTACAGATGTAAGAAGAGAAGAAAGCAGATGGTTTAAGCTTCGTGACTTTATCTAAGGAGCCTGCAAAATCCTGCAGGAAGGAGTGAGATAGTCAGAGGCTGGGAGCACTCAAACCCAGGCAAAGCAGCTCTGACAAATGGATGGAGCTGGGGGTGATGGCTCAGGAGGGGATAGCATGGATAATGGGAGACAGGCACGGTGCTGGTGATTCTCTGCCTGAGGAGACTGCGAATGGAGCAGCTCTGGGACATCGGAGATACATGAGGCCTTCATCTATAGGGTACACAGTGGGCACCGATGCTGTGGGACCGACCAGCACAGATCTTCAGCAGGAGTCAAGAAACATGACAGAGAAACCAGATTTCTGTATCTCTGTATGTTCCTTTCACTTTCTCACCACCCTCCTCCATCTTTCTCTTATTCGTCTCTCACCTTTGACCTCTCCCCTCCTCCCTCCAAACTTTCTCTTTTCCCAAGTTTCTCGCTGTTTGGCTGCTCGTTCTCCCATTCCCGTCAGGGATGATAAATCACCTCTTCGGATGAGCGTCATCAGCATACCAGAGTCATCCTTCTTTTGACCTCCTCGGCTCTGAGCCACTTCCAGGAGGTAGGAACTGGACCCAATTATGCTGAAGAGGAGATCACCAGTTGAACCGGTGAAACAGGAACTGGTCCATTCCTTTTTTTCTCCCCAGTCACAAGTCCTGCCCTCACCAGTCCTATGTGTTTAGTGGAGACCGCACATCCCTCTGGCCATCACGCTGTGCATCCAGCTGGGGAACCTCATGCTAAAGAGGTGACCATGTACACATGCCCCTCTCTTGCTCTTGATCTCCCTTACCTTGCTCCCCCCCCTTTCCTTCCCCCAACACACATCTGCTCACACAGTTACAGAGAATTCGTTTCATCTCACCATTGAGCCGTTTATTTCTTTCCAGAGAGTTAAAAGCCTGTCTCCCTTGATTTAGTGAGTCAAGAGTGGCTGTGAGGGAGGGGGGAGAAGAAAAGAATGAAAGAAAGAAATAAAATAATGAAAAAAAGGTCTTGAGAACATCTGGAGTTGCTCTTAAGCAAGACGCAATATTCTCGGCCAGATGTTGAGTGACTGGGTTCTACTTGGGAAATGTCAACATGTCAGATGTTGAAATCCCACCCGACACCACCTTCCCTTCGCCTCTTCACCATCTCCTTGCCCTGCGTCGGTTGTGCTGCCCGCAGCATCCCCCAAGGATGGCATCTAGAAGAAGGAACAGTTTGCCTGGGACCTTGCTGGGTGTCACCAGGAGGCATTGATACGCTGAGCTTGTCACTTGGAAACAACGAGTTCATCAAGCAGAGGGATATGGAGAGGCTGGGTGAGCTCATGGCAGTGCGCCCTGCGATGGATAAGGCAACTGAGGAGGCATCTGCAAGCGGTTTCAAAGATCCGGGAGCAGGGCTGCAGCAGGACAAGCTGGGTGATGAATCCATCTGAGACCTCTGGCAGCAAGGCTTTCCCAGCAAGGCAGACAAGACCTTTCTCAAACTCTGGGTGAACTCAGTTGACTTAGCTGCCAGCAAGGCAGGGAGGGCACAGGCATGCCGGTGGTCTTGGGGCCACTTCCCCAGAGAAAGGAGCTCTTGGGCAGAACAGTCATACTGAATCATCACCACTAGTGTAAATGGACTATGAGGATTTATACCGGGTTCAGAGCTGTCCGGGTGAGCAGGGAGAGCACGTCAGTGAAAGCCAGCATAGCCAAGGGGGTGACGTCCATCTTGAGCCGGACACGCTCTGTGTGTCGCGGCACCCCGCTGCAGCCAGCGGCAGCTGCTGGAGGTGTCATCCCTCACAGGATGGACACGGCACATCTGTCAGTTGCCTGGGCCGGCACTGCGGAGCCCTCTGCTTTTGAGGGGGTGCCCCCCTGCAACGCCCTGGACACGGCCCATCACACCCCGCCCCGTGGTGCCCATCCGTCACTGAGCCGGCGCATCCAGCAGTGCCACCCAGGGATGCTCGGGAGTGAAATATTCCTTCTTCCCACTGCTGGTTTATAAATTATGAGCCGTGATGTGGAACAGCAGCACTGGGAGTTAATCAGAGGAAAAATCCCAATAGGGGAGGGGGACTGGCACCCCAGGACAAGGGGCAGTGCTGCACGGCACCTGCCACGCTGGGCCAGCTCCTTCCCCATGCTGGATGCCTCGCGGAGGCTGAGGTCCATCCATTCGAGGCTGATCACCTTTCCTACACCTCAGTGCTATTACTCCAGGATCAAGCCATGGCCTCCTCTAACCTGCTGCTCTTCCGCTTCCTACAGCCCAGGGCATGGGCTTGGCTGGTCCAGGGGAGTAACCACGGACAGGACTATCCATCTCCCTGTATTTACACTGTCCTGAGGATAGGATCAATAAGGAAAAGGACCTACTGCTGCCAGTCCAACCCTGTCTAGGGTGTTGTAGGTGGCTTTCATCTCCCACATCTCATTATGGTGGATGCCAGGAACCCAGGGTCTATGGCCAACTGTATGGGTTTTTCAAGAGCTGGAATCTATCTCATGCCTCAGTGGTGTCCAAGTACCAGGACAAGCTCCCCAGGGCTCATCCAGGGCCTTCCACGTATCAGAGGTTACTCTGGGTGCACAACCGATGTCTTCCCATGTCACCGAGCTGGAGCAGGTTAAGCAGAGACCACCCTGCCCAGTAAGGGTGGGAAATGAAGGATGGAGAAGTAAAGGACAGTGGAGCCTTCCCTCTCGTCTCCAAACCTCAGCAGGCATTGTGTGGTGTCACAGGGCTGTGAGGGCTGGGACCAGCCCATGAGAGGTTCCACGTTAAGCCAGCAGTAGCCATGCCCAGGTAAACCCTCCTGCTCAGAAAGGAGTCCCTTTGGGTGCTGCTCTCCCTGCCTCCCTGCTAGCCGCAAGGTCCCGAAGCTCAGCCTGCTCATGCCCTTTGGTTATTCCCTGAAGTAGCTGAGGAACCACAGCCAGAATGAGTGTCTTCTGCCTCTTCAGGGAAGGGCTAGCGACCACCTTAGCTGGTATGTGGAGGAAAGACACAGGACCAAGGTACATGTCCAGGTCTGCACTTCTTTCCTCTTCCTGGACTGAAAAATAATAGCTGAAGGAATCTGCTGAAAGCTCAGGAGAAATCCATCTTCAGGGGCTTTCTATCTCCCCGTGGTCCAATAGCCTCCTGTCCCCTGGCACAGGCAGTGCTGCAGGAGGACACGCAGACCCCCCCATCCCTACTGATCCCAGGCCTGCATGTCTGAGGCTGGGCTCCTGAGGACACAAGGAGATGAGGAGGTGTCAGCTGTCCCAGTAGCTCAGCAGATGTCTGCAGCAGGAGGGCTTAGTCACCTCCATGACCTGGTGCATTGTCAGGGAAGGTCTGGGTGACAACGGACTGCCACTGCCCAAGGGTCACCTTCTTTGGGTGCCCAGAGCCTTCATCCCCATGTGGCATCAAAGCTCTGTGCTCCCTCCTGCTATGAGCGGGGACATTTATGGTCCCTAATCCAGGGGAGGGTTACCAGGATACAATCTGTACGGAGACAGAAGCATCTCTGAGCAGCAAACCTAGCTCTGGTCCCCTTTCTGGAGGACCATCTCTCCCCACACTGCCTGGGGAAGCCCCTGGCCTCTACCACTCGACAGAGACAGGGCTAGTGGGACCCAACCCCACATCATGTGGGCGTCCCTCTCCCTTGGAGCAAGCCGCCCTCCAGAGATGGAGACAGGGTGGGGCAAGGTGAAAGTGCCAAGCGCAGACTCCGGACAAGCTGGATCCTCCATGAAACCCCCACGGGGTGTCCCACTGCCATGTCCCCACCCCACAGCAGCGGGGCAGGGTACCCAGTGGGAGCGGGGGGCCGGAGCACGGGGGGCAGCCTGTGCAGGGGTGGTGGGGCTCAGGTGGCCGCAGCGGGGGCAGGGGACCGGGGGCGGCCGAGGTAATGACAACCAGGTGAGCGGCCGGCGATAAGCCCCCAGGAATGTGGCGGCGGCAGCTGCCGGCCTGCA
>VWZZ01001620.1:252590-275030 GCA_013399095.1 Psophia crepitans | reverse complement strand
TTCTGTGATTCTGTGAATTCATGTTTGGTTACACTACACAGACTTGCAAGAGAAATCCATTTCATAATATTTTTAAAATATTAAAGAAAAAATCCTTTCTGAGAAAAAGGTCCATGTTGCTAGGTGCCTGCCATGCCAAACTGTTTGAAAACATGAAATCAAGAGTAACACCAAGAGTTTCATGTACATCATTGTCTCACATAAACAATCGTTGTCAAACATCACCTTTAATGTATAAAATCTCAATCATAGTTAAAGACAGTTTGACATCCTTTCTACCATTTAACTCTCTGGATAACAGACATTCTAATGAATCAGATATTCTTCAGTCAGGTTCACTTAGATTAATTATAAACTTGGGAGGAAATTATAAAAAGAATAAAGAAATAATTGATGACATAGAATAAGCTGTCAAAAGAATTAACTAGCATCAAATTTTCTTTATATTCTCAGGATTTTTATTAGAGGAAAAGCCTTGTACAGACAGATTTTTTTTTTTCTAGACATTTCTGGATTAAGTACTTCCGATGTGTTTTGGCAAAACTAAGAATTAGCAGACACTGTCTTGAAATCATACAGTCCCTAATTTACTGCTGGGGAAATCAAAACTGAGAGTAAGTAACCCAGGTCTTCAGGAAGATGCAGTGTCAGAACTAAGGCTAAAACTCACTGCCACATAATCTTTACTCCAGCCAAGTGGCATTTTTATAGAGAAAAAAAAATTTGCCAAGCTTCTCTAATGCTATTCCACTCTGAAGGAGCTTCAAATCTGACTGCTCTGTAGCTCCTTTACTGAAATGCTTAAATTTTTGATTAATGAGAAAGGCAACCTGCTGTGATAATTCTGTGTTCCACGGACTTTGTTTTGGGAAGTGGCACTGGCCGTCCTATCTGATAGAGTTTGCTCTGCAAGCTAGTGAGAAGAAGGGTGGCATCAAAATACCCATCCAGCCAAAACCCACTAATTTGCTGATCACCTGCACAGGGCTCATTCGGACTCTTCTGCTCTCTAGCTGTGATCAAAACATCTACAGAAATTTGTGCCAGCTGAAACTGGATACAGTGCAGGCTAGACAGGATATGGAACAGAGTGCAGCAAAATCCTCTGTTTCTGTACCCAACAAGTATATCCTATTTATATACTAGTGGTCAGGTTGATCACTGGATGTATCTTTGAGAAGGAATTTTGCTCTATGCTAGATTGCCAAGGATCTCAAAATTGGCAATTGTCTCTCATATCAGCTTTTTTTAATTTTTTTTTTAATGACATTAAATGAATACATTCTTTTTAACATGTTTATACCATTTCAGCAGCCAAAGACTTTTTTTTTTTTTAAATCTATAAATTTTGTTTTTATAAGATGTACCCTACAACTTTACCAGAGGACTGATATGTTAAATCTTAGTGATTATTATAGAGAGGTGGGAGGAGGATAAAAGTCTGTAATATGAAACTGAGAACAGATGTTTAGATCGTACCTTCTGGCTAAAGCTCTGTGTAGTATTTCTTCTTCATTACTTCCTCCCACAATTAAAAATAGAATAAAATAGAAAGTAGAGTTTATTTTCATATATGATGAAGAATTTCTAGGGATTATTAACAGACAACAAGGCACCATCAGGAACATTTGGCAGAAAATAATCTCTCCTTAGATCATCACTCCCACTTGACTTATCTGCTGTTCTGGGTAAGTTTAGTCTTCTAATCTTTAACCTGGAGTACTGTGTCCAGCTCTGGAATCCTCAATACAGGAAAGACATGGAGCTGCTGGAGTAAGTACTGAGAAGGGCCACAAAGCTGATTAGAGGGCTGGAGCACCTCTCCTACGAGGACAGGCTGAGGGAGCTGGGGTTGTTCAGCCTGGAGAAGAGAAGGCTCTGGGGAGACCTAATCGCAGTCTTTCGATACCTAAAGGGGATCTACAGGAAAGCTGGTGAGGGACTGTTCCTTAGGGAGCATAGTGACAGGACAAGGGATAATGGGTATAAACTAAAAGACAGGGGATTTAGATTGGACGTTAGGAATAAATTCTTTCCTGTGAGGATGGTGAGGAGTTGGAACAGGTTGCCCAGAGATGTTGTGGAGGCCTCATCCCTGGTAGTGTTGAAGGCCAGGTTGGATGGTGCTTTGGGCAATCTGTTCTAGTGTAGGGTGTCCCTGGCCACGGTGTGGGGGGTTGGAACTAGATGATCCTTGTGCTCCCTTCCAACCCAAACCATTCTGTGATTCTATTCTATGATTTAAACAGTCCTCATGTAAGTGGCTATGTGCACACCTTTCAGACTCCTTCTTTAAACTTGTTTGACACACTTTCTCAGTTGTTCTGGCAATGTCTTTTACTGTTCCTGAAAAAAAATATTTCTTTTTCTTTTTTTTTTAATAGATCTGATACCTATTGAACTTTGCAACATTTCCTTTTATCAGAAAAAAAAGTAATGCAAATAAATTTTTTTCCACTTGAAATATGGGTTCGAGGTACTTATATCTGCTTTGTGTTTTTTGCCTTTTAACTACATTGATGATCACTGATATTTTGAGTATTATGTCTGTGAAGATGTAACTATATAAAAATAGGAACCAAACTAGCAAAATTTTCAAAAAAATCTGTGAGTTGCCAAATTGCACTGCACTGTGCATGGAAAGCTAAGAGAGAGCATATAACCAGAAATAATACTGGAGTGACACAAAGGTCAGATCAGTGCACACTCTGTGGAAGCTTTGTTTCCTCAAGGATAAGTAACACAAAGTCTCATCACAAGATAAAAGAATTTTTAAAACAAAAAAAAGAAAAGGTAAAATGAAGACTGAGATTATAATTTTTGATGTGGAAAGTAGCACTTCGTACATTAATTTTGTACACAGTGGTTTCGAATAATCTCTTAATTAAGAAGTTTAAATCATGAATGACTAAGGAGAGACTCATAAAACAAAGTGGAGTCTAGACGGCACTTAAATTTTCAGTATCTGTGGAGAGGTGGTCCTTATAAGTTAGTGCCTATATTTGTAATACAGTCATTGAAAATAGGTGGTTTTTTTCTTGAAAGGATCTATCAGGATAATTTGTTTACCTAACTTCGGAAGGAATGGTCACGCATTAGAACAGGTTGCCCAGGAAGGTGGTGGAGTCACTTTCCATGGGGGTGTTTAAAGAAAGGTTGCATGTGGTACTTAGAGACATGGTTTAGAGGGTAATAGATGGTAGGAGGACAGTTGGACTAGGTGATCTTGGGGGTCTTTTCCAACCTTAATGATTCTATGATTCTATGAAACGATGGTTCAGGTATCTGATTTATCAAATTGGATCCGATCCCCAAAATATTCATGATATGGGACATAGTACAGTGATCATAAACAGGTGTTTATAAAAAGAAAATAATACAGCTGACATCTGAATTAAGAGTAGTACTACTCAGCATTACCAATGTCACACGATGTAGAAACACATGGTCCACTGGTCTACACTCTCAGTCCCTTGACTTAATCCATTCTTAGCAAGGAATTAGAGCAGTAATGCAAAGAAATCCTCCATGTTTCCAAAAATTAACACAAAATAGCTTTCCCATAAACTGTGATACCTATGACATTTAAGACTTTTCTAGAGTGCAGAGTTACATGGCAGAAGAACAAATGTGAGACAAGCACTGCTTTTCTCTGTGTGCATAAAATAATTGATATTATACGAATTGCAAATGCATTGAGAGATACGCCATCTTTAAAAATCTACTTATTTAATTCAGAGTATTCCCATGCTAGCAAAATCATGTTCACAGAAACTGTGTACATATTTTCAGGAAATGTATGTTATGCTTCAGTGAAAATTAAGGTAATATTGACATCTTAAAACGTACTTAACCACCTACTTCAATATTGTGAACACAGATTTATATTAAGGACTATTTTGCCCTATATGACCTCTTAGAATATTCTTTATCACAGATAAAACTTCTAATCTCAAAATAACTATGCTAACTGTAAGTAAACCTAATTTTTAATGTATACATTTTGTGCCTCAACTGCCTACTACCAATATTTTTTACAAGATCTTTTTTTTTTTTAGCTGTAAAGGTAATCAAAAAGAGCAATGCCAAAATTTAAGATTGATAATCTGCCTATAATTTATCTTGAAAAGAATAATTGAGTTAATTTTTTTCAGTTCAGCTATAATTGCAGATACCTTAATCTGTTCAAATGCTCTTTAGAAACATTTAAATTTGCCTTTATCAGAAATGAATTTATTTCAATGAGGATTAATCTTCACTCCTTACCTCTTTGTCCTGAATTCAGAATCATGCAAACTTGTTTGCTGCCACAGATACCAGAATAGGTAGCAATTACTATTATGCACAATCTTGCTTTTTCCTCTAAAAAAGTGCTCCTTGGCAGTCTCTGCATACAAAATGTTATTCAGCACAAAAGGAACTTGATTATCTATTTTCTAAAAGCTTTTATAGTCATTTCTACCACTGCAAAGTGTGTATGATGTCCTGAATTGTTTTACATAGTTTTACAGGGACTGTATTCATACAGGGAAGAAGACATTGTGTCACAGATAAAATACATATAGTACATGCAGTAGAAAAAATTGTGTGTTTAAAGCCTTAAAAATTCAAATGTAATTGGAATAGAAAGAAGATGAAGGCACAATCGAATGGAAGAAAATAATATTCTAATAATGAATAATAATGAACTATTCATACATTACCTAGATGTTGGTAGTATCATAGAATCACAGAATGGTTTGGGTTGGAAGGGACCGTTAAAGAAGATCTAGTTCAGCCCCCTTGCTATGAACAGGTATATCTTTCAGTAGATCAGGTTGCTCAAAGCCCTGTACAAGCTGGCTTTGAATACTTCCTGGGACAGGGCATCTGCAGATTCTCTGTCAAACATCTTCTAGTGTCTCACCACCCTCATCATAAAAGTTTTCTTCCTTATATCTAATATAAATCAACCCTCTTTTGGTTTAAAAATGTTGCCCCTTGTCCTATCACTGCAAGCCCTGGTAAAATGTCTCTCTCCACCTTTCTTATAAGCCCCTTTAAGAATTGAAATGCCACAGTAAAGTCTTCCTGGAGCCTTCTCTTCTCCAGGCTGAACAACCCCAACTCTCTCAGTTTGTCTTCATCAGACAGGCACTCAGCCCTCTGATCATTTTTGCGGCCTTCCTCTGGACTCGCTCCGACAAGTCCATGTCTTTATTGTGTGACAGACTCCAGAAATGGATGCAATAATCCAGGTGGGGTCTCACAAGAGTGGAGTAGAGGGTCAGAATCACCTCCCTGACCTGCTGGCCATGCGTCTTCTTATGCAGCCTGGGATCATAGAATTGCATGTGCATAACAGTTTGGGTTGAAAGCAACCTTTAAAGGTAGTCTAGTCCAACTTCCCCTGCAATGAGTAGGAACAGGTTTCTCAGAATCTCATCCAACCTCACCTTGAACACTTCCAAGGATGGGGAATCTACCACTGCTCTAGGCAACCTGTTCCAGTATTTCACCACGCTCAAGGATATGGTTGACTTTCTGGGCTGCAGGCTTACACTGCTGGCTCCTGCCCAATTTTTCATCCACCAGTATCCTCAAGTCCTTCTCTGCAGGACTACTCTCAATCTGTTCATCACTCAGACTGTACTGATACAGCTCTAATACAATAACCTATGTCTCTAGAGAAATCTACGTATTTTAAAAATATTTTTCCTGGCAGATACTTCACCGTCAACAAGCTATGTTTCAGTATTCACTAGTTTGTTTCTCTGCTCTGCCACTTCTAGTAAAAATAATATAATCTTCTTTAGAATCAAAAGCATTTTAACCTTGCCCTTGTGTAGTATAAAAATCAAAATTATGATTTTTTTACCTTCTAGATAGGTCTAAAAATGAAAGTTTACAGCACAAACAGAAACCATGTAAAACCTATCTTAAATCACTTACAGATATTATCCATGTAGGTTTTGTTTTGTTGTTCTTTTTTTTAAAAAAGAAAACCAGTTTATTCAGTGTTTTTCTGCTGCAGTGACCCTAGGATTGACAGAACCAGAATTCTTAATACAGTTAATACATTTAAAACCAGCTTGAAAAATAGAAAATTTGAAGATCTCTTTCTTGCTCTTGATATGTTGAATATTTGATGAGGATAAAGGTTTGCTCATAGCTTGTCATTTACATAGACAATCAATAATAAATTTTCACCTAGATATGTCAAGATAAGTATTCTTTGTTGTCCACTACACTGATTAACAAGTGTCTTCTGAACTAGCTCAAGATCCACACTCTACACTGTTACATGTGAAGAATGTAAGACACATGAAGAATGTGAAGACTGCAGAACTTCAAAATATCTTTACTACTAACAAACTTTTAATTAAGCTTCCACCTTTCTAATAGACAATGTATTAGTCAAAATATGTACAAAATAGTAATAATTATAAAAAATGTATAGTTATGAAAATAATCTACATCATTTAATGGAAAAAATAAAAAAAAAACACTTTAAAAGTTATTAATTCCGTGTAGGTTTTTAATGTAACTCAGGAAAAAACAAAAAAAATTTCTTTACAAAGGACTGAGGGGAACCAAGTCCCTACAAAGATAAAGGACTGAGTTAGTCAGTCAAACTGACGTTGAGTTGTAACTCATAACACACTCATTTTCTGGTCTTCCATTTGTGACAAATATGGAGAATGTACAAATATATATGTATAATCTGTAGACATGCATACTCACACATATATACACACACACATGAACACATACACACACACATACTACACAAACATGCCTGAAGAGATTTCTAGGAAGACTAAATTAAGCTGTAAGAAACATCACCATATGGTATCCATACTTCAAATTCCAGAACATGCTTATTCAGTGTCCACTGTAGTATGCTGCTATATCCAAAGAAGACATAAACCATTTCCATCTTTGTGAAGAAAAGTTGAAACTCTTTTCTTATCATATGATTTTCTTGATGAAAGATTAAAAAACAGATTTTGAAATAATTATGTAGATATACCATTCAAGGCTGATTTGCTTATTCAGTCTTTACTTAGGCAAAAGACCACAGATTTTTGTCTTAACAGTTTTTTCTTCTTGTAATGTATGCTATTCCTTTTCATTATCAAGAAGCTAAACATGAAAATTTCCCCTTCATTACTTATGTCACACTATTTCACCTGTGTGGTATGGGAAGTTACACCAAATATTTGGATCAAATGTTGAATTAAAATTAAATATTTAATGAAAAACATTTTGAATCAATTTCAACAAATAATCCAATTATTTAAATAAAATTATTCTACTGATTTGGTCTACAACTGAGAACAGAATATAGGCCAAAACATCCATAGGGAAGCAGTTTTGTGTAAGGCTGGAACATGAAAGAGAAAATTAGAAAGAATATCAGAATAGATATAAATCTTGATATTCATTAATGCCTTCTTGTAATGCTAGCACTATAATTACATTATTGAAAATAACCATATATAGTAATTCTAATAATATTTAATAATACGTTAAAAACTATTTCCACAATAAAAAGTCCTGTGTTCTTTAAAAGGAAGTACAACACTGTTTATATTTATTGATATGTGTAGAATTATTTATGCTTGGCAACAAAAAAATAATCAAAATCATATATGAAAAATTTTGAACAGACTACAAGACACGTGCTATGAAGACATAATATACATTTTTCTTAAACTTCTGCTGCAGGTATGCAGATGATTCCTTTCTACTTAATATACATTAAATAATTCTAATTTCTCTAGTGGATACTAAGTAATCTCATTTTGCAAGAGCTTTCCAAAAAGAGAAAAAGTTCAAGAAGAACAATTTGTGAATAATATGCCAGAGAAAGTCTGTTTCTCGTTCATGCTGAGAACAAATGTCAGCTGTCAACTTCAACAGTTACAGTCACAAGGCTTGCCAAGTTAGCAATAGTTGTGAAAAATCAGGCAGCGCTGAAAAACCCAAGCTGGATGCTATTTGTTCTGCTGCATTCCCTGAAATCTGTAGGTAATCTAGTTCAGGAAAACTACAAACCTGGAGTTTCATATGAGAAGGAGAACTACAGAAAGCACAGTCACACAAGCCTAGCTTGGACCACAGAGCAGGGCCTTCTCATTCTTTTTCTCCCTCACTTTTATTTCTAACCCTCATATGTAAGTCAGTGGGTTCCCAAATACAACTGAGGCCTCTAGTCATAAGGAAAACACATTTAATGATACAAATGCAGTCACAGACATTATTTCTGTGTCATTAGAAAATAATAATAAGGAACTTAGTCATTGAAATGGGGCCATTTGCCTGTGCAAACCTACTGTGCTCTGAACAGTTGATGAAGTTCCAGGAGGTATTTTTGGGGGATTCAGAAGAGCTAAGGAGGAAGCAGGTTAAGAACTGATAAACTGAAATGTTGAATGCTATGAAATGCTGGCTTCTACAAACCCGAACAGAATTAATGAATAGACTTTTGCCAGGAAATTTCCAGGTAGTTTTCATGGCAATTAGGCTTACAACTTGAGAGCACTCCATTGTCCAATTCCAATATCTTTGAATTGAATTGAAAGAAAGAAAATGCTACAAAAAAAGTTCAGCATTCATGGATGCAGTTCTACATATACATTCTATCTAGCAGAAATAAACATTAATCCTTACTTTACAATTGCAACTCTCTTTTTTGTGTTAAATATCTCCAACTGATGAACTGCTTTTGGGCTTACTGTGTAGCAGTTATGGAAAAAATTAATCCAGTTTGCAAGGTGCATCATTCTGAAAGCTCACACAGTGAGAAGTACTCCTTGCCATCATAAGCTGCAAATTGTGTTTGAAATTAACCTTTTCATTTTAAGTGGTATTATTGAACTTCCTGGAGAGGACCTGTGCTGCTGATAAATGGTATTTTTCATTTCAGAATTCAGTTGAAGATTCTAAAAAAAGATAAACAATAGCCTTGACCATTCACTAATTGAAATGCAAAAAACACAGTTTGAGTCTCTGAATTTTTTTTAAAACCTTGATCAGATTCTCCGTTAAATTTTCTTTACTGGAACCTGGCTTAGTCAGAATTTATCCCCAACTTTATTCTGTGCGAGACAGCACAGGGTACAAAGCAACATACACCTCATTTAGTACGATCATCTTCAAACATTAAAACTGCAACAAAATAAGAATTGAATTACAAGCAGAAAAATTAAGCAAAGTCAATATGAAAATTTCAGAAATTGTATCACTGATATGGAGTTATTTAAATGCCTTCTGCCCAAACAAAAATAAATAAATGTTTTCTCTTGTACAACGGTACAAGCAGGTACATATATATCAAGTTAGCTCAGAATAATGCTAAATCAGTCAAGATAGATTTCTCTTAATGAGATTTCTTATTTTTTCTAAAATACCAAATTTCTAAAAATCTTCCAAGTCCAAAAGAGTGCCACAAAGTTAAGCAGAGGGCTGGAGCACCTCTCCTATGAGAACAGGCTGAGAAAATGGAGGTTGTTCAGCCTGGAGAAGAGAAGGCTCCGGGGACACCTTATAGCAGCCTTCCAGTACCTAAAGGGGGCTCACAGAAAAGCTGGAGAGGATCTGTTCACAAGGGCAGGGAGAAATAGAAGAGGTAACGGGTTTAACCTAAAAGAGAGGAGATTTAGTTTAGACATTAGGAAGAAATTCTTCCCTGTGAGGGTGGTGAGGCACTGGCACAGGTTGCCCAGAGAAGCTGTGGAGGCCACATCCCTGGAAGTGTTCAAGGACAGGTTGGATGAGACTTTGGGCAACCTCTTCTAGTGGAAGGTGCCCCTGTCCATGACAGGGGGGTTTGGAACTAAATGGTCTTTGAGATGCCTTCCAACCCAAACCACTCCGTGATTCTATGATTAATTTCGAAGCCATTCCTTCATGAGAGAAAAACAGGTACATAGTCTGGAGCTCTGACTGCTTATCAATAAATGATGACTCATAGTCACTTTTCAGGGTCAGTGAAAAATATTAAGTTACAGCAGAGAAGTAAGTATCTGATATCTGTTAATACCTTTAGAAATCTATACTTTTACTTTGAATGGCCTTGGTGTTTAGTCCACTGGTGAAATATTAGAAGCTTTAGCATGTGAAATGCATAATTTGAAAAAAAGTTTACAAAGTAGCCCTGCAAGCATTTTTTTAAAAAAAAGGAAAAGAGTGATTACATTTTTACTCATGTCTCATACATTTTACTACACCTACAGTAAAGAACTTTGTGTTTCGAATGTCATATGAAACTCAAGGAATGCTGCAGAAAGTATACACATATATGTGCAATAGCATCAGAATCTAGCCCACTACGTCTGCAATTCAAGGTGAAATAGAAGTTGCCTCTGATTCATAGCAGGTCAGATACAGTTAGTCCTACATTTTCTCGCAATACATTACACTGAAATTTCATTCATTACATACTTCTATAGTAGTTTTAAGTAGAAAATTAATTCCACATCTGAAATAATTATGTTTTGTCCCAAGATATGGAAAGCCAAGAGAGCTGCAAACATTCAAGAAAGCCCAGAGATCATCCTTAAACAGCTTTGTCTCTGTAGAAAAGGCAGAGGCTCTCATAACTGAGAGAGGTTTTCCTAATATATATGCAACAGAATGAATGAGAGAAAGGGCACTTGGAAACTATGAACAATATCATAACATTTTACTCTCAGATCTACTCTTCACACTCATGTGAACATGATCAGAAGCTTAGAGAAGTAGCAGCAGCTAGCTTTGTTTTAAAGTTAGTTTCCCTTTGTATCTTCCAGGTGTTATTTGGACTTTATATCCACTTCAGAAAAGTTCCAGGGCAATACGCATTTTAACAGAGCAGTGAACACTTACTCTACTCATGGGGTGCAGTTACAAAGTCAATTCACTTGAGATTCATTGAATCTGAATGAGGAAAACACAATAGGAAACCCTCTTGGTAGCTAAAAACAGCTACACAAGAATTCATTATAAAAACACATGGTCCATTTGCTCATCCTGACTCACAGGTTTTTTTTGTTTGGGTTTATTTTTCATAAAAATTTAGGAAAATAATTTTTAATTTTAAACTTCTGTGTGAGTAGGGTATGACAAGGATAGATAACAGTTTTCCCTCTCCATGTGCAAAATCAATTTATTTGTGATAGTGATAATCTGATAGCCTTTTAGTTTAATCTGTAGGTAGGGCCAAGGTGTAAAATAAAGACCTGCTTCTTTGAGAATGATGCATATTCCACTTTGACAGAGTCCAATTTGACTGACTCACTCTGCTATATAAATTATTGGTAAGATGTTCATCTCTGTGCAATACCCAAAAATAACGGCAGCATCTTACTGAATTAGTGCATAATTCTGGGCTGCATGGCAATATGTGTAATTAATCAGACAGTTCTGAAGTGCTTGGACAAATATGAGTAGGAGGAGAGGCTTGATTTTTTTGGTGGATAGGAAGATTTAGGAAAGTTAGGATAGAGAGAAAGCAGAAATTCTTCAGTAGAGATTTAGAAAAATAGAAGAATGGTAAAGGTTTTGGAATTTAGTGTTTCAGTACAAAATACAGGCAACAATATGTGTAAAAATATGTGCATTTTCATGACATTTATATCCTTGATAATGACTGGTAAATTTCTAATATTCTAATTAGAATTAGAATCTAATATTCTTATTAGAATAGTCTTGGTTAACAAGGAACATCCCAGATGACTGGAGGCTTGCCAATGTGATACTCATCTACAAGAAAGGCCGGAAGGAGGATCCAGGAAACTGCAGGACTGGCAGCCTGACCACGGTGCCAGCGAAGATTATGGAACAGTTCATCTTGGGTGTGCTCACCAAGCATGTTCAGGACAGCCAGAGGATCAGGCCCAGCTGGCATGGGTTCATGAAAGGCAGGTCCTGCTTGACCTGCTGGGTCAAGGCTGCGAGGGAAAGGCTGTGGATGTTATCTATCTGGACCTTAGTAAAGCTTCTTCTAGAGAAGCTAGTGGCTCATGGCTTAGACAGGTGAACTCTTTGCTGAGTAAAAAACTGAGTGGAAGGCTGAGCCCAGAGAGTAGTGGTGAATGGAGATAAATACAGTTTGTGGCCACTCACAAGCGGTGTTACCCAGGGCTCAGTCTTAGGATCAGTCTTGTTTAATATCTTTATCCATGTTCTGGATGAGGAGATCGAGTGTGCCCTCAGTAAGTTTGCAGATGACACCAAGTTGGGTAGGAGTGTGGATCTGCTCAAGGGTAGGAAGGCTCTGCAGAGGGATCTGGACAGGCTGAATTGATGGGCTGAGATAGCTATATGAGGTTCAACATGGCCAAGTTCTGGGTCCTGTATTTCAGTCACAACAACCCCAGACAACGCTACAGGCTTGGGGAAGAGTGGCTGGAAAGCTGCCTGGAGTAAAAGGACCTGAGGGTGCTGTTTGGCAGCCAGCTGAACATGAGCCGGTAGTGTGCTCAGGTGGCCAAGAAGGCCACCAGCATCCTGGCCTGCATCAGGAATGGCATGGCCAGCAGGAGTAGGGAAGTGATCGTCGCCCTGTACTCAGCTCTCATGAGACCACACCTCAAATAGTGTGTTCAGTTTTGGTGTGAAGGATCTGGAACACAAGTCTTATGAGGAGCAGCTGAAGGAACTGGAGTTTTTTAGTCTGAAGAAGAGAAAGTTGAGGGGAGACCTTGTTGCTCTCTACAACTATCTGAAAGGAGGTTGTGGTGAGATCAGTGTTGATCTCTTATCTCAAGTAACAGATTATAGGACAAGAGGAAATGGCCTCAAACTGCTTCAGGGGAGATTTAGATTGGATACAAGGGAAAATTTCTTCACTGAAAGAGTGATCAGGCATTGGAACAGGCTCTCCAGGGAGATGGTGGAGTCACCGTCCCTGGGGTTGTTCAAAAAGCCTGTAGACATGGCACTTCAGGACATGGTTTAGTGGACATGGTGGTGTTCGGTTGACGGTTGAACTTGATGTTCCTAGAGGTCTTTTCCAACCTTAAAGATTCTGTGATTCTATGAATTAAAATGTTGACAGGCAGTTCAGAAGAACTGCCAAAACTTTGTTTTAAAAATATATTTTAACTATGGATCCTGAGAAAATGGGAAAGATGGTTATCATGACTTGTTCATGCTGTGAAAATGTGAATGAGTCTCCAAATGTGGTATTGCTTATAAGGTGTAATTTGGTTTTGTTGGTCCATATAATATTCGTGTAATTTTCTTTTCTTCAGAAGATCCATTTTCTAAATGTCTCTTGTTTTGCTTTGAAGATATGAAAGATAATGAAAATGATGGAAATACTTTTCACTGCTTAATTACAAAAAACCCACACCCTTTAAACCACTATAAAAAGGAAAGGAAGAGTGAGCATAAATCCTCTAAGAATAGCTGTCTTCTACAAGCTCTGCTCATAAATATGCATTGCTGTGCACTGCTATATATTCCTTAACACTTAGAATTTGTTTTTCATGTATTAAATGCATTGAATATGATTTAATACAAAAATATTTTATAACTAACTTCAGCAGAAATTAAATGCTGGGGATTTATAATAAGCATGCAATCTTTGTAATGGAACAAATAATATTTTTAATAGATAGATTTGTGTTTAAGTACCAGTTCTTCAGTTCTATTTGACAACAGCACCCTGTATGTCATACAGTGTAATTAACACTTTGGTTGACGAGGGTTGGGGAGGGAACGGTGGAGAAAAAGAGAGAGAGAGAAAGCAATCAAGCACATCTACAGCATTGTTAATAGCTACAAAGTATAACAATGAGAAGGACATTTTGATAACAAAGTGTTCCTTTTTTAATGCCTTTATATTTACTTTCAGGTACTTATTTCATTTATTAATAGGTAGCACTGCATTTGGTATTGTTTTCAAAATAAAATTCTATAATAATTTAAAGAAAAAAAAGATGAAATAAAAGGAGATGATAAAGCCAAGACAAAAAGCAATTTAGGAAAAAAAAATCAGTATAGTTTAAGCCACACCGTTCTCCCTGGTTTTACAATTGATTTCCTAGAGGCTGAGCCTCAACAAGGTGAGTATATGCACCTTTCCTTCCCCCCTGCCTGTCTATGCATGCCTTGAAATCAGGATATATGAGTTACTGCTGACTCTGAACACTTCCAACAAGAAACTGCTGTTACTTCCTGAGCTACTCCTCACCCAGAATATTCCTGAATCTCTTTCAATCTTCTTCTAGAAGTAAATTATATAATACTTTTGAATAGTCTGCCATCCTTTGGGGGTCTTGGTTGACAGCAAGTTGAATATGAGCCAACAGTATTCCCAGGCTGCCAGGAAGGCCAACCATGTCCTGGGCTGCATCAAGCATGGCATTGTTAGCAGCTCTAGGGATGTGATTGTCCCACTCTACACTGCGCTGGTGCGGCCTCACCTCGAGTACTGTGTGCAGTTTTGGGCACCACAGTACAAAAAGGACATAAAACTATTGGAGTGTGTCCAAAGGAGGGCAGCAAAGATGGTGAAGGGTCTAGAGGGGAAGGCGTATGAGGAGAAGCTGAAGTCCCTTGGTCTGTT
Organism: Psophia crepitans; assembly: GCA_013399095.1. Classification (NCBI taxonomy): domain Eukaryota; kingdom Metazoa; phylum Chordata; class Aves; order Gruiformes; family Psophiidae; genus Psophia; species Psophia crepitans. The sequence continues at coordinate 260,491 of VWZZ01001620.1, read as the reverse complement.
CAGTCTGGAGAAGAGAAGGCTGAGGGCAGACCTCACGGCAGCCTACAGCTTCCTCACGAGGGGGAGCGAAGCGACAGGCGCTGACCTTCTCCCTCTGGTGACCAGCGATAGAACCTGAAGGAATGGCATGAAGCTGCATCAGGGGAAGGTTAGGCTGGAGATCAGGAAAAGGTTCTTCACTGAGAGGGTGGTCAGGCACTGGAACAGGCTCCCCAGGGAAGTGGTCACCACATCAAACTTGACTGAGTTCAAGACATCTGGACAACACTCTCAGTCATATGCTCTGATTCATCTGGTCCTGTGTGGAGCCAGGAATTGGACTTGATGATCCTATGGCTCCCTTCCAACTCGGGATATTCTGTGATTCTGTGATGCTATGATCCTTCAGCTACATTAGGAATATAATCTGAAAAGCCAGCAGTGCGTTCGTACTCAACCACCTTTAACAGCCTTCAAAGTCAACAGACCTTTGGATGTCATTCTGAGGAGTTTCATTATTATTACCAATGTGACTTTTTAACTATCATGCCTTTTTTTCTTCTTTCCTTTTCACCAAAAAAGCATTTAATGAGAATCAGGAACACAAAATATCTATTAAATGTCCTAATCTTTATACTAGCAATCATATTCCCACCAATCTCATTTTGTTCTCTTTCCTTGAATTCTTCTTCCCACTGACAACTGATGCTGAAGAGCTTCCCATTGCTCTGGTGGTTCCCATTCTCTGGTGGTTAGGATATATCCTTGGGAAAATAGGAGAGGTTTACAGACAGGATGTCTAGAGTCCAATAACTGCAAGGCCTTGGTTTGTTGCCTGGCTGTCTCCAGCAGGATCTCTCCAACCCAAGGCTCAGGCCTGATTCTTGGGATGATTTATCACAGGGACTACTCCCAAGAAGCAAAAATGATAAGACTGAACCAGGTTTGGCTCTTTCAGCCCTACAGAGTCCTCTGTGACTATACTAGAAGACTGCGCTCTCAAGCATTGCCACATGCATTCATATTGCATTCTAAGGTATATAATACATATTTCTGACTTCGAGGTATTGTGGTGCATGTAGGCTACCAAAGTTTGTTCGGCTACAATGCAGCTATCATGCCTGCTAGACATTATGGACTGAAAACTAGCTACCATACATAGCATTCAACAAACCATGGCCAAGTACTGTGGAAGGAGCCAGTCTGTTTTAAATGAATCTAAACCCAGGCAGAGTGGATACAAGTCAAGCTGTGGTGTATATAGTAGCTCCAGAGCTGAAGCTGGACCAGTGGATGCAGCAGTCACTAGCTGGGGTTAAACCAGAGACAGTCAGCTCAGGCCATGGTGAGGCTGATCCCCTACACTGATGGATCAGTGAACAGCCAGAGCATTCCCCTACTGAGGGCAGAAATCATATTTACTGGGTTGCAACCTGTGTGCTGGCACTAATGGACAGCTAAAATTTCATTAAATTTATCTACATAATTAGAGTTCTGGATATTACAAGATGGTCATCTTTACGAAAATGTTACAGATGCCTACATATAAGCTTAGGAACTCTATTCTGGACGTTTGTTAAGGTACTAAAATATCAAATTAATAAAAGCAGGCTTGTTTTCATTGACCTTTTCTCTAAATCAATCCCTACACTTTTAAAGTAGGAAGAAATGATTTTTCAATTTTTATTGAATGGAAATTCTCCTACCTCCTAAATGGAATAATACACCTAAATGTAGTAAATTTATAATGAGAATTCTAGGACTTTCTTTCTAATTTATTATAAACCATGGATTTGCAAAGTATGAACTCTAGAAAACTAAATAAATCTAGGTGAGAAAAATATGAGACCCATAGTACATTGCTGAACAAATGTCATAGCAAGCTGAAGTTGGTAAAAATAATCTAAACATCCTCATGCTGATAGATTTTGGATTTAAAGTATGTCTGAGGGACAGGAATAAAAATAATTAATGCTTTGCTCTTACACATGATCTATTATCTGAAGATCTTGAGTACTGCACATTATTATCTCATTAAACCTTACAACACCCCTGTGAGGGAGGAAAGTGCTTTATTATAGATATTTTACAGACGACTAAACTGAAGTATTCAATTAGGAAAAAACATGGAAGCTCAGTAGCAATATTAGCCCGTATTGCCACAGCAGTTAAAAAAGCAAATGCCACGATTTTGCCCATTAAAGAAGTGCAGAAACAAATAAAAAAGTGATTAAAGCTATTGTTCTAAAAAGAGGACAGGCCTTCATTTAAAGCACCATTTTGAGTGTAGTTGGTTAAAGTAGCACCACTTTGGAAGGACTGTTTAAGATAGCACAGACAGAGAAAAGGTTGCCCAGAGAAGTTAGGGATGTTCGATTTTTAGAGATTTTAAAAAATGTACTGCACAAGATTCTGAACAACTTGAATATAGCTGTTTTGAGCAGAAGTTAGACAAGATGATCTACAGAAAGCCCTTTTGGAACAAATATTTCCGTTACTGTTCTGTTGTTTTTTTTTTTTATAAATAGTATTACACTTCAGATATTGAACTCTCAACCACATAACAATTTTTAATAAAAATCCTCCATCATGGACATTTACAAACAGCATAATATTAAAGAAAAGACCTATCATAATTTTCATTCCAAGGAAAGAATAAATCCCTGATTATTTTTTTTTTTAAATTCATTAAAAATTATACTATTTCTTTATTTTCAGAGTTAACAGATGCCATTGAAAAAAGCAGAAGTAAATACACACAGAAACCCACAGACATAGGAAATATTAACTCTTATTCACAAATATCTGCAGAACTGTGTTCTTTCTATTTTAACTGAGTTTTGGTAACTTAGTGGAGACCATTACACTTCAGCCAGGTAATTTAATGATTTTCCTAACTATATCAGTTAGAAAAAATTCTTATAATTTAAAATATTAAGCTTAGTCTTAGATTTATTTATTTTTTTTAGCTTTTTAAGCTCTTAAAAAGCATATGTATTTTGTTAGACCTTCAATTTACCTGCTTTTTAAACATATAGTATCTTCCTTAAAAAATTTATATTTAGAACTTTTAGGCTGTAGATTCTTTTTTCCACAATAAAAATGTCAATTAGTTTCTCAAATTTTCTAAAAAGTAATGACAGGTCTGCTTGATGGTATGCCTGACAGGGAAAATCACTAAGTACCTTTCAAAATTTTAATTTTCCTTTGTTCTACCACAACAGACAGAGGAGTAAAAGAATGAAAATAATTTTAACTGCTAATTGTGTCATTTTCATTACGCAAACATTCCATATTTGCTTAGCAACATTGAGAGCTTCCTTCTGTTTAATACTGAACATATGTACATATGTACAGTGAACAGTTTGATTATTGATTGTTTAGAACATTTGCATGGATAGTGATGAGTAAAGTATGTTATGTGCAGAGTTTAAAGACAGAAGTGACTTCAACCTGCTCTGACTTTCTGTAGGCAAAAGGGCACGACAGTTCACTTGGTCCTTCTAGACAGATATGTAGCCTGATTTACAGCTACAGAGCTACAGACTACACAGGTTCATTGAGGACTTTCTTATACCTTTGTCACTGAAGAGGCCATTGCTGTCTGTTTTTTACATCATGGAAGTTTTCTTATGAATTGTGACACAATCCTTCATTATTTCTTCTTGCTAAACCAAACTTACATCTTTTACTAAAAACTGTTTAAGCAATTTTAGACATTCATTATTGTCTGCTCCAAGTTCCCACCAAAATTTTTAAAATGAGCAGACAGTATGCTATCTTCTCAGTTTCTCAAGGGTGACAGAAACTGAATGTCCATACTAAACAGGCATTAGCTTACCTATCTTGTCTAGGCTAATAGACATATTTCTAGTAGACTAGAGACCTTCATTACAATAAGGCTATGTAATGCAAATGCACAATGCAAATAACTTCCTTTAACCATGTTGAATCCATCTTTAGCTTTGGCCACTGGCTTTATGTAAATTTTGAGGTGGCATTATAGTTCTAGCCTGTCCCCTTTCATTCTAGACAATAAATAAGGGAGAAAAGTTACTGTTATAAACTCAAAGCTGGGAAGCAGATGGACTAACATTTTAATGATAACATGAGTTATAGTTTCTTTTTAAAAATGAGACAAAATTGAGTATTGGACCACACACTAAAAATACATATCCTAAAGTTAAATTTCTAAAATATATTTGCCTGGATATAACTTAGGCTTCTAAATTACTTAAGTACTTTTGACAACTGCCTCTTTAAATACACAGGGATTAACCTGTTTATACATTATTCATGGTAAAGAGAAATTGGCCTGTGAGAATTGATGTTACCCCAAGAGTATTTAGGCCATAATTCCACAAAGGCCACTCTCTCCCCAAAAAAAAGAGGGGAAAAAAAAGACCTTGTTTCCAAAGAATCAATACAGGAAGCGATAAAACAAGAAATCTTACTAATTCTGAAGAACTTTGAAGTACCTACAAGAGATAAATGGATATCTTGGTTTTTAGACTGTTTTGTTTTCTCAGTACTGCTTTTAACATGTGTCAAGGTTTAATGCTAATGTTTCTTCCCAAAGTACTGAGTAAATGAATACAAGTAACAAAGGGAAATAAAGGATAGTGAAACGAATACAAAATTAGAATTCAGAGTGTTCATGAATAAGCTAAGCACTCTCCTAAAAGCATAAAGCAAAGTATTTTCAAATGCCAAATTTTAAAACGGTGATGTAAAAGAAATAATTTTATTGTCCTTCCTCTCTTTAACATGGGTTTCTTTTTCTTACAATTTTCCTCACATAGAGGTCAAAACTGTTTTGTGCAGGTAAAGACTAGGAATCTTTGGCAGACAGCAAAACTTCAGTTTTCTTTCAGGTATCTAATATCTAAAGTTTTCATTTTTAAACATTTTATTTTTAAAAGTGACACTGATAGGAGACATACTCCAATGACTAAATTATTCTGCATCCTCATAAGAAATTCTAGACATACCTTCTTCTGACTCAAACTAGACTGCAGATTTTTAATGTGATGAAGTGATTATTTTTGATCATTTCCATTAAAATCTAGCTTGAAGCTTTTAAAGACTAGGGAACTCCTCAAAGGCACATGTAACAACTGAAACAGAAAGTACAAAAAATGAAGCCCCAAAATGGAGATAAACCAGACATTTTACATCTTTACTGTTTTGTTTCTGTCAGAACAATTAAGCAGTACTCCTCAAGTAAATTACAATTCATAAAATAAAACTATCACATTAGAAATGGAAATGTACATCTTTCTATAGTTCGGATTATCCTGTCCACTAGTTATCAGAAATACTATAAAATGTTTGTAATTTTTCTTTCTTAGGTACTTTTAGTTGGTTATGTGTTCTCAGAGATAACCCCAGGCCTCCAGCTCTGAACACCACGTCTACAGGTTATGAGATCACTGATGGATGAGATCAAGGTCCTTCCATCATCCTCTTTCTTCCTGTTGTTCTTACTGTTCTTTCTAGGGCAACATTGTTAGACTATATAAGGAGAAATCTATACTCCATCTACAATAAAAAAACCAAGCAAACAACAAATCATATCAAGTCAGCTTTCTTTTAAATGAGTTTTGACACTGCAGGAAAGAATAGAGGAAAACGTTGTTGTGACAGGGAGGTCAGCCTCATATGTCAGTACATATCACTTCAATGTGTTCATTCTCTATTTTAAATTACAAATGTCATATATATTGAAACTAGTGAATCCTTGCATTACATTTAAAAGATCCAATTCTATTGAGGGCTAGCAGTTCAGACTAGCTTGCTGTTGACTTTGGATAATCTACTTTTTACTAGAATAAGTTTTTGGTTAATAACCATATGAATAGAATAAAGAAAAAAAAGGTAGTTTAATTCCCTGTTCTTTTTTATTGTTTGGTGTATACTCAAATTTTCTTTTGAAACATTTACTTTTCTTAAATGAGTTATAGCTTGATCTAAACCCTCTGAAAACATAGCTCTTGCATTAAAACAAAAGGACGGCAAGTCAAATTCCATTTCTTCTAGTAACAGTCAAAATAATAGAGGCCACTGTACTCAATTTCAGCTCCCTGACATGACTGAACAGAGACTTAGAGGCTTAAGGTACTTTCCAGGAAATTATATAACGAGACCAAATGTAGCACATAGATTTTGCACTACAAGAGATGAAAATATTTAGACATAGATAATGCAATCTAACAAATCTTGGAGAAACCTCCCTCATTTCTATGAAAGGTTGATATAACCCTTTAGATATTTACTGATGTTTGGCAGAATCATGGTAATTTTATCACTTTTAGCCTGCGGTGTTTTACCTTGTTCTGAAACATTTAGATCTTAATAGATAAAGATGCAGTGAGATCATGCCAGCGAACAAAATTAAGATTTTTATTACTAAAATTACGCTTATAGGCAAAAATCCCAAGGGGTGTTATTAGTAACCCTTTACTCATGTTAAAAAAATAAAATTATTTTATAAACCATTCTGCCAAAACAAAAATGGCTAAATATGAAGGTAGCTCATAAACAAAATGAATAATGACTCTGTGCAGATGTAATGTTATCAGGGCTTTAGCTTTCCTAACTTGATCCTTAACTGCTCAGACAATTTCTTGGTATTCCTTCTAGGCTACCTGCCCTTGTTTCCAGCTTCTGTAGGCTTTCTTTTTTGTGTCTGAGTTTGTCCAGGAGCTCCTTGTTCATCCATACGGGTTTCTGCATGTTTCTGCCTGACTTCCTCTTTGTTGGAATGCGTTGCTCCTGAGCTGGGAGGAGTGATCCTTGAATACCAGCCAGCTGTCTTGGGCTCCTCTTCCCTCCATGGCTTTTTCCCCTGGTATTCTACCAAGCAGGTCCCTGAAGAGATCAAAGTCTGCTCTGCTGAAGTCCAGGGCAGTGAGCTTGCTGTGCACCTTCCTTGCTGCCCCGAGGATCTTGAAGTCCACCATTTCGTGGTCACTGAAAGCTAAGGTTGCCATTGAGCTTCACATTCCCCACCAGTTCTTCCTTGTTGGTGAGAACAAGGCTCAGCACGGCGCCTTTCCTTTTTGGCTCTTCTGTCACTTGGAGGAGGAAGTTATCATCATCTCATCTGAGGAACTTCCAGGATTGCTAGAGCTCTGTTGTGTTGTCCAACAGATAGCTGAGTGATTGAAGTCTCCCATGATGACCAGGGCTTATGAAAGTGAGGCTGCTCCTATCTGTCTATAGAGGGCCTCATCGACTTGGTCTTCATTATTACATAGCCTGTAGCAGACCCCTACTATAATGTCCCCTGTCCCTGCTCTCCCTTTAATTCTGACCCATAAGCTCTCAGTTGGCTCCTTATGCATGCCCAGGTGGAGCTCCATGCACTCCAGCTGGTCACTGACATAGAGGGCGACACCCCATTTTCGTCTCCCCTGCCTGTCCTTCCTAGTATGAGGCTGTGTTTTGGATTTATGCTCAAAACAGTGCTGATAATATAGAGATGTTTTCGTTACTGCTGATCAGTGTCAATGACCCAGAGTCAATTGACCCAGAGTCAATGCCTTTTTTACTTCTCACCCCATCCCACCAGCGAGTAAGTTGCACAAGACGTCGGGAGGGGACACAGCTAGGACAGCTGACCCCAACTGGCCAAAAGGATATTCCATACCACATAACGTCATACTTAGCATATGAGGGACTTGGGGAAGAGGAAGGAAGAGGGAGGATGTTGTTATTACTACTACTATTATTATTATCCTCTTCCTTTGTTATCCTATTAAGCTTTCTTGCAACCCATGAGTTGGGTTTTTTCTATTCTCTTACCTATCCCTTTGGCAGGGAGGGGTGAGCAAATGGCTGTGTGGTGCTGTCGAGGTTTTACTCCAGCCGTTGGCTGGGCACCACATAAACGCTCGCTCAGTCCCCCTCGTTGGAAAAGG
>VWZZ01001620.1:216146-244016 GCA_013399095.1 Psophia crepitans | reverse complement strand
CTTCCCCTTTCGCTGCCCTGCCCTTCCCTTCCCTTCCCTTCCCTTCCCTTCCCTTCCCTTCTTTTCCTCAGATCTTCTAATCCATGTATTCTGAATATACTAAAAAGAAGAATTAAAGACGGATGTATTTGTGATTCCCTCCTGTGTGGATTGTTTTCTCCTATATAGTTATAAACTTATTATGACTGATTGTAATAATTTATTATCACCCTCTAAATTCAATGAATGGAAGAAGCATGTGTTTCCTGGATCTCATTTACCACTGTCAAGTTGAAAAGGTATGTGAGATTATAATAGATGCATCAGACACTCCCTATTATGTGAATAAAAACCCAGCAAATTAATATCAGTGAGATGAATTCATGAATATTTACATTCTCCTTGAAATTGATTATAAGAAAAATAGTCATTTGTGTGAAATTTATCAAAGCAGACAGGTGGAAAAAGATGATAAAATGTATTTTTATGCATATAGGAATATATTTCAATGCAACTTATATTACAAGATACCACTTTCTTATTCTGACTAGAAGGCCAAAATTTCATTTCAGAATATGCTGATAAACCTGGCAACAGTAAATGTCATGCTGAAATGCAAAGTCAATGGAAACTGTAAATGAAATGTTGGAGCACCCTATATGCAGTTATTCTGACATACAGCAAAATAAATATGTTTTGAATGCTGTGAAGTACAACTCAGTTAGTGTTTATCAGATGCAAAATAACACATTTATCAAGTATATAAGTGGGAGCCCTGTACGGAAAAAAAATAGCTGTAAGGTGCATTTAACAAGTTTTTTAAAAGTCTGTATCTTACAAAAGTCTGAAGTTGAGTATTTGATGGCAAGTAAATAAAACAGAAGGTTCATGAAGTATGATACTTATTTGTTTCCAAAAATTTGGTAAGCTATAGAATTACGTAATGCATAAACAGGTAATTAACATATTAAACATATGCAAAGAATATATAGCTCATGCTTAGGCAAGAATTCAAAGGAACTCAAAATCACTTAGAGTAGTTAGATTACAGAATGAATAAAAGCTGCCTGGTGAAATCAGGAACACATTAGCCTGGTATTGGCACTTGAAACCGGTCATCTCCTGGAGTCCTAAGAAGTCCAGGACTGAGTCTGTGTATCAGCAAAACAATTGGATAGGATTTGGTCAGGATGCATAGCTATTGCTGTGCTGAGGAAAGATGTCTTTTACAAATAATGTTACGTACCAGGCTTTTTCTTACGAGGCCTCAATCAGCACACATCTTACCCCTTCAACACCTATGAATTATTATATCTTCATTCACATCTATTGTATCAACAATTCTCCTCTTCATATGATGACTTGTGACCCACATTATATATAAAAATATATACACATATATTTATAATTTTTTCACATGTATGAAAAGATTATGTATATCAGTACAACAAGACAGGAAAAAAGATTAATTTTTTTTTTAATATGGGTTGGAAGGATCTAACTATGCATTTGTAGCACAAAAGAGGCATAAAAATGCTTGTCTTTTCTTCTTAAAATGTATTTCCATGAAAGAAATAATATTGGCAGAGAAATAAACTGGTATAGACAGGTTGTGATAGAACAGAAATAAAGTTTCAAGCCATCGGAGTGATTGAATTTTCAGAGTAACTTTACACAAGTCATGGAAATATACTTTACTACTTTTAAATGTAACTTCATGTCCTGGTTTCAGCTGAGAGAGAGTTAATTTTCTTCAAGAAAGTCAGTATGGGGCTGTGTTTTGGATTTGTGCTGGAAGCAGCGCTGATAGTGGAGATGTTTTTGCCGTTGTTGGGCGATGTTTACATAGAGCCAAGGACTTTTCGGCTTCTCGCACCGTCCCACTGGCGGGATGGCTGGGGGTGCACAAGGAGTTGGGAGGGGACAGACAGAACACCTGACCCAAACTGACCAAAGGGGTATTCCATACCATATGACGTCATGCTCGGTTTATAAGGGGCTTGGGAGGAAGAAGAAGGGGGGGGCAGCGGCGTTCGGAGTGATGGCGTTTGTCTTCCCAAGAAACCATTACGTGTGATGGAGCCCTGCTGTCCTGGGGATGGCCAAACACCTGCCTGCCGTGGGGAGCGGTGAATTAATTCCTTGTTTTGCTTTGCTTGTGCACGTGGCTTTTGCTTCACTGATTAAACTCTTGTATCTGAACCCACGAGTTTTCTCACTTTCGCTCTTCCGATTCTCTCCCCCTTTTCCGATGAGGGGGACTGAGCGAGCGTTTATGTGGTGCCCAGCCAACGGCTGGAGTAAAACCACGACACTTCATTGGTTTTTGAAAATAATTATAAAATGTACTTGTCTGCAATAGCAGGAAACCAAGTTCAGATCAGAAAGCACTTTCTGATACTGTATTGTTTCCTAGGAACTTGTTTTTATGGAACGTTTCAGATAGCTGGTTACTGAGAAATCAGTCAAATTGCATGTGGAATGAGAAGACGCCTGAAGATTTCGACAATCAATTACCTTCAAATTAATTTTTGTAATCCAGTAGATCTATACATAAATATATACACTAACTTTTCCTTGATAGGTTTCTAGTAAACACTGTTAAAAGGATTCCCAATGCAGTAGTCATTTAGTGATTCATGCAATGAGTTTTAACAATATCTTGAGGTCAAATGTACTAATCACCAACTGAAAGACCACCTAATTCTGCATTCTAAATTCTTTTATGTCTAGTTGTGAATGCTGATACTAGATGAATGAAGAGGGAAGGAGAATGTACAATTAATTCTACTATTAATGGTGATTGTCTATTCAGTTAAAAAAAATCTTAAAAAAAAATTACAATTTGAAAAAAAAAGTTGCATTTTTAATGTAACTTTTCCCTACATTACTGGTTTTCAAGGGAACATTGGTTAGCGATTAACTCATGAAATGAGAAAATGGAGGCAGTGAAACCAGTTCCCAGCTTCATGTTGTGTGTAAGCAAAAATAAAATGGTTTCAAGCAAGGTTGTGAAAAACATGTTAATTCTGAAAAATAGATCCATATATGCAATTATCAAGCTTGTGGGCAGTCCGGTTTTAATGTAATCAATTGCCTGAATTACTCAGCACAATTTTGAGTGAAGCTATAATTTACTTCAGTGTCTGGGATACTTGCAGATCTCACAGCTACCTTTCTTTGCATTTTCAGGCCTTGACATTTCATTTTTCTCAGAGTTTTTCTTCTCATTATCTCTTATGTTTAGGCTGTTTTTTGAACTCCTGGTTATTTCACGGACTGAATTGGTTGACAGGATAGTCCAACCCATTATTTTTAACTAAGTTTTGTTCAAATTTGACCTTAGCTGAATTAACATCACCAGTTCAGCACAGGATCTTTGAAAAACAATATCTTGTCAGTCTGCTACTACTGTCTGACCCTCAGCCAACAATGTCAATATATTTGGACTAAGTGTATTCAATTTTTTTTTTACACAAAATTAGCATGTATGCATTTGGATAGATAAGGTGTATTTGCAGTATTTAAAATGGCTGAATTATAAAGTTCTTGAAAATGAAGGTTAATAATGAAATCATGGAAAGACTCTTGAACACAGAATAGTGCATAATGGCTTCTTGATATATAAAAGAAAGCTCATATTCTCCTTTAAAGTTCCTAATGATTTTTCATTACTCTTTTGCAGTATCCCTGGACTACAGCTTCATACCCTATGAAGTGCAGTCTAATAGAGGCTTCATCCTATCACTATTTGTCATCATTTAGACGGTGCCTCAGGAAAGGACACATTAAAACATCTTCAGTTCCTCTCACTGGTTCAAACCTTTACAGAAGCTCAATTTTACAGAAATAGTAATTCACACAATATGTATCTGCAGTATTACAGCATGCAAGTACTTTACTTCAGCAGGCAGAACATCCAAATGACTCATATTTACTTACACAAAGGTTTCACTTCAAAGATAAAATGACAAGGAGTATTCTTTTATTCTCTTAGCTCCCTCTCAAGGAGCTTAAAAACCCTTCTTCTTTTTCCTTTAAAAAAAAATACTAGTATATTTAAATGTAACAGAAGAAAACTGCTAACAAAAACATATTCCCTGAAGACATATCAGTGTAGGTAAATGAATTCTGTATCAGATAGAAAACAACTGTTTGTTACCTCTATCTACGGAACTGCATGAAACCACCGAGTTCTGTACTAATTGTAAGAAACAGATCCATTATGGAAATAGTGTCAGAAACAGCTCGGAAAGCTTCACAAGAGACTCTGAGTTTATGTATTTACATTCATATTACAAATAATTCAGAGGAGACAGATTTAAAATAAAGAAGAAAAAAAATATCTGTTATGCAGGATCACACAGAGAAAGAAATAATGTATTTTCTTCCAGACTGGTCAGGTGGACAACAGGGATATAAAATAGCCAGTCTGCTGAATTGTGGAGTAATTTGGGTGGGAAGGAGAGGGGTCATGTACCTCAGCCTCTTGCTTAAAGCAGGTCTACCTGCAAAGGCAGATGAGGTTGCTAAGGACTGTATCCAGTTACATATTGAAAATCTCCAAGGATGGAGATAGAATCATAGAATCCCTAAGGTTGGAAAGGACCTCTGAGATCACCAAGTCCAACTGTCAACCTAACACCACCGTGCCTACTAGACCATGTCCTGGAGCGACGCATCTATGCGTTTTTTGAACATCTCCAGGGACGACGACTCAACCACCTCTCTGGGGAGCCTGTTCCAATGCCTCACTCCTCTTTCCGTGAAGAAGTTCTTCCTAATATCCAATCTGAACCTGCCCTGATGCAACTTGAGGCCATTCCCTCTCGTCCTGTTGCTAGCCACTTGGGAGAAGAGACCGACACCCTCCTCACTACAACCTCCTTTCACGTAGTTGTAGAGAGCGATCAGGTCTCCCCTCAGCCTCCTCTTCTCCAGGCTAAAGAGTCCCGGCTCCCTCAGTCGATCCCCATAAGACTTGTTTTCCAGTTCCTTCACCAGTTTTGTTGCCTTTCTCTGGACACTCTCCAGCAGCTCAATGTCCTTCTTATATTGAGGGGCCCAAAACTGGACACAGTACTTGAGGTCAGGCCTCACCAGAGCCGAGTACAGGGGGACTATCACTTCCCTCTGGAAGCTCTACCATAACTTTTGACCTTCACCCCCTGCTCTTTTCTTTTACATGTCAGAGAAAAGTCTGCTCCAACTTCTCCATTACCTTCCATTAGAATGGAATTAAAGCCTCCCCTGCTTGACTTCTCTTCCATGGGCTGAACAACGTCCCTGTGTATCTCCACGTAAGTTAGGTATTCACAGAATCACAGAATCACAGAGGTTGGAAGGGACCTCGAAAGATCATCTAGTCCAACCCCCCGTGCCAAGGCAGGGCCACCTACAGCACATCACTCAGGAACGTGTCCAGTCGAGTTTTGAATGTCTCCAGAGAAGGAGACTCCACAACCTCTCGGGGCAGCCTGTTCCAGTGCTCTGTCACCCTCATGGTGAAAAAGTTTTTCCTCATGTTAACCTGGAACCTCCTATGCTCCAGCTTGAACCCGTTGCCCCTTGTCCTATCGCTTAGTGAGGCTGAGAAGAGCCTGGCTCCATCTTCCTGACACTCACCCTTAACATATTTATAAACATTGATGAGGTCACCGCTCAGCCTCCTCTTCTCCAAGCTAAAGAGACCCAGCTCCCTCAGCCTTTCCTCATAAGGGAGATGTTCCACTCCCTTATTCCACTCCCTTATTCCAGCTCTCTTATCTGTCTTAGTGATCCTCTGCTAGATTTACTTTACTATATCAATGTATTTCTTGTACTGGGGCCCAGGAGGAGACATAATACTTTGGATGTGGCCTCCCCAGTGCAATAAAAGCTTCCCTCATCCAGCTGGCAATGATCTTTACTAATACAGCTGAACTGGGTCTGGCTGGGATGGAGTTAAATTTCTTTGTAGCATCTGATATAGTGCTGTCTTGAATTTCTGACTAAAACAGTGTTGATACCACACTACTTATATATAGTTTTAGCCATTGCTGAGCAGTGCTTTCACAATGACAATATCTTTTCTTTTTCCCGTTTGCCTCCGTACAGAGTAGGCTGGAGGTGCACAAGAAGCTGGGAGGTGATGTGGCTGGAGCAGCTGACCCCAAAGGATCAAAGCGATATTCCATACCATACAACATTGTGCTCAGCAATGAAAACTCAGGAAAAGAAGAAGGAAGGCAGGGAACATTTACAGTCATGGTGTTTTTCTTCATAATTAACCATTATGTGTGCTGAGGCCTTCCTTTCCTGGAAGTGGATAAACATCTGTCTGCTAATGGGATGTCATGAATGAATTCCGTATTTTGCTTGGTTTGCACAAAACAATTTTTTCTCACTTTCACTCTTCTGATTCTCTCTCCCATCCTCCTACAGGGAAGGAAGCCACTAGATGTGTGGGGACTTACCTGCCAGCTGGGGTCAAGCCACCACAGCAGCCTTCTGTGTGTTTAGCCTTTATCCCCACAAGAGTGCAGTCTGGCTCATGTTAACTTGGTCATCAAGATGCTCACTGAGGACCTTTGCTGCAGTGATATTCCCTGGCACATCAGTCCCAACACTGATGTACGAGGTTGTTCTGTCCCAGGGCCTGAACTTGTCTTTGTTGAACTTCATGAAGCTTCATTGTCTCATTTCTCCAGCCTGGTTAGTTCAGCCTGACTGGCAACCCCTTCCCTCCAGCATATCAGCTGGTCCCCCCAATTTGTAGTCATCTGTGAACTTGCTGAGGGAGTCAGGTGCAGCATTGATCCCTGAGTTGCTGGACAGGTCACTCAGAGAGGCTGTAGCATCTCTGTCAGTGGAGATTTTCAGATCTTGACTAGACAAGCCCCTCAGCAACCTAATCTAACTTTCAAGTTAGATGTGCTTTGAGCAGGAGGCTGACACAGATGACCTCCCGAGGTCCTTCCAACATAAAATATTAGTATAAACAGAAAATACAGGAGGAAGTCTACATTTTCTCAATTTATTAAGTCATACCAGAACACTACTTACAGAAGGTATAATTACTTCCAGAAAGAATAATTAACTCTTTCCATTCTGACAATGCTTTGATTACACCCCAGATTGGTTATATTCATATATATATTCATACACGTTCATACAGATTCATATACAAGATTTAAAAGAGGTAAGGCTTGGCAAATCCCTGATTTTCTGCAAGAAAAAATGTAAGTGCTTTATAATAGGAAGACAGAAATAAGACTCTATAATCTTTTGAGAAACACCAGATACTTCAAATGCTACGGGAATCTCATCATAGGGTAATGATGAACACCAAACACTAAACCAAATCATGTTATTTACATGTTGCTGTCAGCAAGGTTTCATTCCTGTAATTTCTTCCTAAATTGATACAAAAGATTGATACATGTACCAGATATAACTGTCACTGCTATACCAGAAGTTTTTAAGCCTCTCTGAGTGTTGTCTTTGCGAAACAACCTTTTCCATTCAAACTTTCCTTTACAGGATAGTTTAAAATCATACCCAAAGGCATGTGTATGAATTCTTATTCCTCTACTACTACTCAGAGATGTTAGAGTTATGACTGCATTCATGAAGAAAGGGTACTTATAGCTTAAAGGATATCCTTTGAAGTGCCTTAGAAGAGCCATTCGCAATCCCAGTAACTTTGAATTAATTGGCTAAACTGCACTCTCTTATCTTTGCAGTCCTGTTCCAGTGCGCTAGAAATCCAGAGCAGCCCGAGTTGAAGTAGAATTTCCTACCTGCCACACACACACACAAACACACACAAAGCCTTAGGACAGAGTTCAGATAGATACAGGGAGATAAAATAATTTGCTGGTAGTCATCTACATTTTCTGAGAGGAACCTGTTCGGGAAGTTTTCGATTGTGACTGATTTCGTCCAAAATAGACATCTAAAATTGATGAAATGAAACATTCATTAAAAGTACCTCTTTTCCCCTGCTTACTATGCAGCCATGTCATTTAGCCATGACTATTTCAGAGAAAGATAGCTCAAGCTGAATGAAGTTAATACCATCTCTGGCTAAGGATTTCATACTGGGAACTGGCAAGATTGCTGTTAGCACATCTCCATGTGCTTCCAGTTTCTGAAATCTTGTCTACAAGGTCTGGTGTTCTTTGGGATTTTACTGAGGTGAAAGCTTCAGTGTGGGATTCACCTCTAGTTACTGAAGGTGTCTGTGATATTATCATTACCATGTCATGTAATTCCAGTAGCAGCTAAAACACCTGTTGTTTCTTGAGTGACTCTGGAATACAAACAATTTAATTTCCAGTACACTGTAAGGCAAAAAAAGATGCTATGGACCCTGATATTTATCGTTCTCACTGTCACTTAAACACATGCTTCCCTAGAATCTGATTTAAAAAAACCAAACACATTATTTATTCATACTTGTATGAAACGTGCATACTTATATACTTTATAAGATGTACAGTCAGATCACCAGATCCTCACTAGGAAATGGCTTGGTGGAGAATGATTTATTCACATTGGTGATGCTTATCCTTTATGACTGCTCCTACTCCACCATCCTCTATTTGTAGTATTGAATTATTGAATAATATTTGTACATATTAAGAATGAGCTTAACTTGCTCACTGTTGAAAAAATCAATGAACTTAAATAAAATTAATTTCGAAATATATCTTGCAGGCTATTCTGTGATGAATTATACCTTGAATTTACTTTTTTTTTTCACACTGCTTGTCTAGGCAAAATGTTTGGAATTTTATTTTATATAAATTAATGTTTTAGTTAATAGATTGAATTTCACTAGGTGACTTCTAGAAATACCTTTTCTACCTTTTTTCTTCTGCAAACAAAGAGAGATTTCTTTCAAACAGAGAATGAAACTGACCAACTGGGTTGAGAATTTCATTATCCCTATTATGAGATTAAATCTTACGTTTTCAATTTAAGTTTATTCTGGCAGGTTTTAAATACAATATAGTATGATAAAACCATGGAATTATTGTTTTTATGTAATGCATAATGATTGACCAAATTATAAAATTTAGATATGTATGTATGCAAGATGATAGTGCTATCAAACTAACCAATTGCTCTCTTCACAAAATGTTCAATATCATACTTAAAAGGTCAAGATAACACCTTCCATCTGTCTATATACAAGCATCCCTGCAACAAGTGGACATTTTTCCAGTTAAATTGGCTGGAGACTAAAGTAATTGATTCTGTATGGTGAAGTGAGGTAAATTAATAAAATTATTTTATATTTAGGCATCACTGAGACAATGAGCCAGCCCATGTATTTTAAAATATGGAATAATTGTAATTAGATGATCAGAGCAGCAAACAATATATTGCCAGTGGATTTGGTATCCAGCTCTATTAACAATTCGCGGCAAATAATTTCTTGTATTTCTACACAGTATTCTGTAAATTTATAATAACTTTCTAGCATGTTTTTTTCAATCAGAACAGTTCACTGGAAAAAAAAATATTTTTTATATTGTATAGGTGTCAAGTGTATACATGATTCTACAACATAACTTCATATTTTTGTTAATGTTTTCATGAAAATGGAGTCCTAGATATTTGTTTACCGAGTGAATAAAAATGTAATTAAGTGCATTGTATGAAGTACTATGAAGTATGCCACTGCATACTGCAAGACCCGTCTCTCTTTCATTATTTTTATACACTAAATTGTTTTGTATAATATTTTGAGTAGCGAACTCTATCCAGGGCTATATTTCAGAAAACAACTGGATATAATGGTATCTGCATATGCTGATATGCTCAGACAAGACATCTTTTAAGAACTAACATAGGAGAAGTTGTGCATACCAGTGTCAGTCTACCCCTATACGAGCTCTGGCTTCTCAGAGAATATTCAGAAAGTACTCAGACTGCAGGGCTGGTTATGAATAATGAATGGTAGAGCAGCTCCAGGAAATAAAGGGTCATATTTAAAAAGATAATTGATATTCAATCCATTCTGAACAACTGTATTTGGAAAGAAACAACCTCCAAACCTGCTGGTGAAATATTACCAAACAACCATCTGCTTTGTGAAACAGTATTAATGAAAATATTATTTGTAAATGCTCCTGTCATTTTGACCAAAGCTAAGCATGTTGCCAGTTTTGTGCAATTCCAGCATTCCCTTATGTCTATTCTGCTTCTGACATGACAAAAGCTTGCTATTCATTTTGGAAACAATAAATTCAGTAATGTCATATCAGAGACATCAAGTTAGATGTAAGATACAAAGTATCTTACTTACAAAGTAGGTCCATATGACTTAACGAACTTGAAAAGATACTGAGTATCACAGATGTCAGAAGTGATGTGTCGTATTACATTACATTCACATCAGATAACAGCTACCAGAGCTGACGAAGAATGCTATGTATCCCTTTGAGGATCTCCTCACCCAATTAATCTTGAAAGTTAGTCCTTATTTACACAGATCATGATACTGAAATAATGTGATATGTCTATGCTACTTTACAAAATCAAGTTGTAGGGAAGTTGAGATTAATGTGTACTAGCAGATCAACTCACTTTTGTGAGGCCTTGGTATACAGAAGCAGCCCACATCCTACATGTAAGCAACCTACAATCAGCATGTCTAGCTGCAACTAGTGGTATAGAATAATAGAAAAGTGTAGGTCAGAGGAGACCTCTGAAGTCCATCTGTCCAAAGCAGGACCTTAAATTAGGTTATCCAGGGCTCTGATAAGCCAAGTCTTGGATATTTCCAGCAAGAGACATTTCACCACTTTTCTGGTCAAGTTATTCCAATGTCGAATTGATCTCATGGTGAAGACTTCTTTTCTTGAATCCAGATAGAATTTGCCCTGAAGCTACTTAAGCCCATTGCCTCTTCTGTCACTGGGTGTCCTTGTGAGGAGAGTACCTTGATGCTCTCTGTAACTGCTTTTTAAGTATTGGAAAACTACAACTAGATCCCCCGTGAGATGTCTCTTCTCTAAGGTGAACGGACCCAAATCCTTCAACCTATCTTCATACGTTCAGTTCTCCAGCCATCTGATCATTTTGGGGTCCTCTGTGGGACAGAGTCCATCCTTTCTGTGCCTCTCTTCAGCTGGGAGAAACGTAATTGGACTCAGTATTCCAGGTGTTGCTTAAAAAATGCCAAGTAGAGCTGAGTAACCACCTCCCTTGATCTGCTCACTATATGTCAGAAGTTGCAGCCCTGTGGTTTGCCTTTCTTGTTGCTGAAGTACATACCACTGATTCAAGTTCAGCTTGCTATCCACCACGACCTCAGGGCCTTCCTGGCAGATATACCCCTACCTATTTGTAGGGATAAAGGCCCCATCTCGTGCTGCTCTTTGGCGTTATTCCAGTGACAGGACTTTACATTTATCCTTGTTGAACTTCACGTGATTTTGTTGGCTTAATTTTCTAGCCTATTGACATAGAATCATAGAATCATAGAATGGCTTGGGTTGGAAGGGACCACAAGGATCATCTAGCTCCAACCCCCACCACCACCACCATGGGCAGGGACACCCTACAGTAGACCAGATTGCCCAAAGCCCCATCGATCCTGGTCTTAAACACTTCCAGGAATGGGGCCTCCACAACTTGTCTGGGCAACCCATTCCAGTGCCTCACCACTCTCACAGGAAAGAATTTCTTTCTAATGTCCGATCTAAATTTCCCCTCTTTTAGTTTAAAACCATTCCCCCTTGTCCTGTCACTACACTCCCTGATAAACAGCCCCTCGCCAGCTTACCTGTAGGTCCCCTTTAGGTATTGGAAGGCCACAATAAGGTCTCCCTGGAGCCTTCTCTTCTTTAGGCTGAACAACCCCAGCTCCCTCAGCCTGTCCTCATAGGAGAGATGCTCCAGCCCTCTGATCAGCTTTGTGTCCCTCCTCTGGACTTGCTCCAGCAGCTCCACGTCTTTCCTGTACTGAGGATTCTAGAGCTGGACGCAGTACTTCAGGTGGGGTCTCACATGAGCGGAGTAGAGGGGGAGAATCACCTCCCTTTACCTGCTGGCCACACTGTTTCTGATGCAGCCCAGGATATGGTTGGCTTTCTGGGCTGCCAGCGCACACTGCTGGCTCATGTTGAGTTTTTCATCAACCAGCACCCCCAAGTCCTTCTCCTCAGGGCTGCTGTCTGTATGTGTGCTCTTCCTTCTGATTTACCTACTTCACCACCCAGTTTGGTGCCAATCACAAACTTGGTGATGGTGCATTTAGTCTCATCATCCATATTATCTGAAGATATCTTAAATAATATCAAACCCAGAGCAAACTCACTCATGAATGGGTGCCAGTCTGAGTTCAAGTCATTATCCACCATTCTTTGAGCTCATCAATATAGGCTGTTTCCCACCTGGTCCATCTGTCCAGTCCATTTCTTAACAAGTTTGTCAACAAGGATGTTGTGGAAGACTGTCAAATGCTTTACTGAAATCAAGATAAAGATTTTTCACAGCTCTCCCCTCATCCAGTAAGCAAACTGTTTCATCATTGAAAGAAATTGAGTTATTTAAACCCAATTTACATTTAGTATAACTGTTTCAGCTTTTGCCAATGAATTTGCCACATAAGAACAGCAGTGATGCTTCCAGCAAGGTGAGAGGCTGTGGTTCTCAGTCTGTGTGGACAACAAATGTAATGAAAATATTGAAAGTGGTCTCAAGGATTCTTTCAAAACACCATATAATCATACACATGGTATGGCTTTATTTTTTTTAAAAAAAAAAACCCTCTAAATTACAGCTGTCCATTTTCACTGTAGTGCGGAAATAATTTAGCTCTATCTTGTACTTCAGTTTCTCTAATACTTCTCAGAATCATATTGGGGCTCTACAGAAGTTTCTTGCCTTGTAACATTAACATTCATTTTTGAGGCAGAAATCAAGGCTTTAACTTTCCTTTCCAAATATGGTTGAACATTATGATCACAGTTTGGTCTTAATTGAATGTTAATTGTAGTTACTATAAACTTAAAAATTTAAACAAAGAAAGTAAAGAGATGATTCACGGAGATATAAAGTGGTTATTTAAGCAATGTCATTCCATGTTTGGCATAGCATTTTAGTACATTCCTATATGACTCTATGTCCAAGCCTGAATCTTCCTTGGGAACTCAGCTCTTTGTTCAGATGCATATGTCCTTAGATCTATAATTGAAATATAATTAATTGTGTTCAAATAAAGGTATCTTGGACAATAATTAAGGGTCAGAGTATTCATCTTACAGTCTCTATCTTTGTGGCAGGCAACCAAATCTTCAGGTTACTTTCCATATTTTCAAATAGCAGTTGAATTTTGTGACTATTAATATAATTTATGATTGATATACTACTAAACAAGCTGATAATTACACACTGTGATTAAGCAATCATTGAAATTCAACTAAAAGAACAAAATTCAGTAATAGCATAAAATCCATTTGATGAATGCTGTTAGCATTAAGAACACATGAAATGTCCTTTCAAAATTGTGTATAGCACCCAGTTTTAAGGACATACTGCAGTAGTAGGTTATTCTAGCTTTTCCATCACGGCTAGTTAACAGCTAGATTAATCTGTTAATGTGGAAGACACCATAAAGCAGAATTTATTTTAAACTGGTCTTAATAAGGATAAGCACCAAAAGGCACAACTAAAAAATATAAAAATTAGAATTTTGGGGGGAGTTTCATGGCTTTCCCCATTGCATTTCTGTTTTCAGTTATTTTGGGTTTTGCAGGGAACATGCAGTTATATTATAACTCATTATAAAGACATTTGTTGTGTTTATTAGCTATATTTATTAAAAGTAAGAATACAGAATTGATATTAATATGAGCAACAATCACTTGAATGACACTAAAGCTTTCAGACTCTTCTGCCTGCCATTTAGACAAAAAGAAACAATCTCCATTATATTCACCAGTAAAACTGAATGACAAGACAGTGCCTTCCAAGGAAATGAGAGAGGGCGTTCTAGCGCAACAAGACTGAAGAAAAAGGAATATTCTATCTGCAAACTGCAAACAATACAGAATTCAACTGATTTTAAATGTTATAAGGTGAATTGATCTTTTCTGTTATTACACGGAAACTTCTGACCTGCGTCTTGTTGGTGTACTCGTCTTCTGAGCCTATTACATTCCCCTTGATGCAGAGAATCCTAGTAGAGCAACATTGTCTTGCTCATAGTCTTAAATTTCTTTATAAAAATATTTTACACTCAATTGTTATTAATACTTTGGATATTTTTTTAAAAGATAAAAGGTTAAAAAATAATAATGAAGAAAACGGAGTGGCAGAAACTAATCAAAGATGATTGGGGGACACGTGCATCTCTCTTATGAGGAAATGCTGAATGAGCTGTGTCTGTTTAGCCTGGAGAACTCTGAGAGAGGATCTTATCAACGTATATAAATATCTAAAGGGTGGATGCCTAGAGGAAAAGGCCAGACTCTTCTCAATGGTGCCCAGTGACAGGTCAAGGGGCAATGGGCACAAACTGGAACACAGGAAGTTCCATCTCAATATGAGGAAAAACTTTACTCTGAGGGTGACAGAGCACTGGCACAGGCTGCCCAGAGAGGTTGTGGTGTCTCCTTCTCTGGAGATATTCAAAACCCGACTGGATGCAATGCTGTGCAACCTGCTCTAGGAGAACCAGCTGTAGCAGAAGGGTTGGCCTAGATGATCTCCAGACGTCCCTTTCAACCCTTACCAACCTGTGAATCTGTAAACTTGTGTGACATGTAGAGCTAGTGAGACAACATACTGCATGTGTTTAAAGATGTCTTAAATAATGAATTTTGAATGTTTTTAAATGACAATAATTTCCCAATTAAAAAAATAGATAGTGGAAACATTTAAATTAAAGAGAAGTTTAGTAGCAGAAAGGAAGGAGAAGGATCTCAGTAAAAGGGATCCCATTAGATGTGTTAGGCTGATTGAGATAAAACCTCTAACCAAGCTGTCACAGCCATGGGTGGCTACTAAGACAGCATATTTTACATACTGTTATTTTCCGTAGTTCCAGAACTCTATCCACCTAATTTGTTGCCAGAGATTGTCAGAATATCATATTTATTCTCTTGTTTGTTACTGAGGAGGAGAGTTACTCTATTGGTTCCCTGGTTCTAGTAACTTTTCCAGATGAATGTGTTTCCAATGTTAGCACGCTTCAGCTACACCACATCTATCTGTGTGTGGCTGAACACTCTCCTATCCATTCTCTGACTCAGCTCTCTGCTGTCTATAGAGCTAACTCAAGGTCACTTCAGTCAGCTCTACACCCTAGGCTTTACAGGGAGTATTCATGCACTCTTCACTTTTCCCAGGCCATTTTTCTCAATTGTTCTGTACTGTTTGTCCAGACAAGTGCTCATCCTTCTTTGGTACATGGTTCCCATTTAATTCTGACTTTTGTCAGGGCTAGCATTTAAATTTCAACTTTTAATCATTTTATCAAAACAGCCTACATGACTATTTGACTTCAGCTTCCAAGATGTAGCTATGAGACTACAATTTACAATGGAAAAACTATCAGTGACTGTAGTTTCTGAAATAAAGAAAATGCAGCACCATGGAAACACTATTTTTTTGTTTGTTTTAATTTTAGCTAAAAGGCATTTTTCTTCCAAACTAAAGTTTTCTATTAAAATATTTGGGATTTTTCCCCAGAAAAATAAATATACGGAAACTGAATGCAGTTTGACAGCCAAGGCAACATTTTAGCGTTGTGATAGTTTTCCAAAGCTTCCCAAGCTAGCAGTTCATAAAGTATGCTCTTTTTCAACGCTACGCTCACCTTGGAAAATGTGTTATCCACCATAAACAACCAACAAAGTCCACATCATTTCAACAGTGTCAAGATTTTACCTTGGCTTTCTGAAGTCTTTCTAATAAGATCCCACTTCTGTAGATACACCCATTTGTTAAACATTGTTATTAATTTTTTTTTCCCATGTAAATACATATTGCAATAGAAACAGTTGCCTACAATACAAAAAAAAATCCTATGACTCAGGAGCACTACTGTGTTGGTCGTTTGTGGGCAAGCAACCTCCTAATATTACTAGGGCTGGTGACTTTTTATGGGAGAGGGAAGCGGGAGGGATGCATGTATTGCAGAATAGTGATAACCATCATTGTTTTCTATTGGCTATCCTTTGGGAGCAGTACTTTGAGAAACACAGACTTTTAAATGAGTTTCAAGTGTCTCAGTATAAAAGTGAAAAGCTGGTAAGACCTTTCTGACTTTTGCCATATTAGTTTGAAAATCAGCTAAACCATATCGTATTTTAGATGTGAAGTATAAAAAGTCAAAATACCACTTTCAACATGACAGCAGGTACTTTCGCAACAAACCTAATTAACTCACTCAATATTCCTTCCACTGCTTTTAGGATTGTTCTTCTGAAGGCATCTCACTTGCATTTCACTGAGTAATCAAGTTTGGTTGGTAATGACTGGTCTTTTGATGATTTAAAATACATTAATAATTCCATAGAAAAAGAATAATTAGAAGACATTGAGTATAACTAATGATTTCTGTGGATTTCATTAGTAGAATAAATAATTATTTGATTCATCACATGCACAGCTAGCAACTATGGTTATCTGATCAATACACTTTCATAAATGACAGCAAGATTATAGACATTGGCACTTCTTGCTGATCTTCCTTCAGATGTCCTGAAAACTAGCTGCCTTTATAAAAGGCAACAAGATAGCTAGTATATTCAACTCAATACATGTCCTGATAGCCTATCTTTTGTAGTAGGTATAAATCTTCCTGAAATGTAAGATTATTCTATTTTCTTCTCTGAATTCTCATAAATTTCTTTATGACATGTCAAGCCTCATTATTTCTTGAAAGTCTTGGCTGTTAATTTCTCCTTCCAAAGCAAGAGAGTATTTTGTATGCTAGAATGTATAAAAAAATCAGAGGCTTTTTAACTTGATAAAAAGTTCTCTTTGTTATAAATTTGTTAGTTAAAATTAGAATATGGAGTCTAAGAAATACTGTCTTAAGCTTTTTAAGCATAGATTATTATATTTATCTCGATATCGTTACAAAATAAACTTTATATGATGATGTTCTTTATGAAGAAAACTTTATGTAGTGATGCTTTTTGCATGTGCGCATGAAAAAAGCCCATTAAATTTATTAAGTTCAAATTCCAAAAAGTCAAAAGTTTGAAAGTGCTATTTCTATATATTCCTTGAAAGTGAAAATTGAGTTCCAATGCTTCTAATGACTGAAAAGCTTTACCATTAGCTCTTGTCTTCTAACAGCAGAAAATTCAAGAGAGATTTCAGCCTTCATGTGGCTAAAATTAGGCATGTTATCTTAAATGTTAAAAAAATCACAGTCTATGACAAGGAAGTCATAATAGCCAAATATTCAAATGTTGCTATCAGTCTTACAGCTCTCAGTGACACAGGATGTTATCTGACCCATGCTTCTTTATCTTATATATGTTGTCTAATTACAAGCAAAAAGTGGGGGGGAAGATGAAGCTGCTTCATAAATATACCATTCCAACATGTGTTCTTAAAAAAAAAAAGAAGGACAACTAACTCAGAGATATGGGACAGAAATGCAAAATTTGAATAATTAACAACCAAGAATGTGATTTATGTTACTAACTATAAACATTTGCAGTGCAGATTTACAGCATACAGCTGAAGTAGTCTTCCTAATGACTTTTGCACATAAATGGTGGAGAAAAAAAAAGGCATTTCTGGATTGTGACTCATCTCTTGGTAGACATTCTAAACAATATATGAAATGAGTACTAAAAGGCTTAATTTATTTCCTTTGGCATGATAAAATTTTAAGAGAGAATGAGAATATATATATTGGACTCTCTAATCTTTCTCTATCTCTGTAAAACAATCAAATCAGTGGCTGGCAAGTGTCCTACTCTTGCTGAATGTAGAGCTAGAAATTGCAAGACTAGATCAAAAGCACTGCATGACCAAATTTTTGGTGGAAGTTGTAGAATCATAGAATCATAGAATGGTTTGGGTTGAAAGGTACCTCAAAGATCATCTAGTTCCAATCCCCCTGCCATTGACCGGGACACCCTCCACTAGACCAGGTTTCCCAAAGCACCATCCAACCTGGCCTTAAACATTTCCAGGAATGGGACATCCACAGCTTCTCTGAGCAATCTGTTCCAGTGCCGCACCGCCCTCTCAGTAAAGAATTTCTTCCTAACATCTAATCTAAATCTACCCTTCTCCAGCTCAAAGCCATTACTCCTTGACTTATCACTACACTCCCTGATAAACAGTCGCTCTCCAGCTTTCCTGTAGGCCCCCTTCAGGTACTAGAAGGCCACAATTAGGTCTTCCGACAGCCTTCTGTTCTCCAGGCTGAATAACCCCAATTCTTTCAGCCTGTCTTCATAGGAGATGTGCTCCAGCCTTCTGCTCATCTTCATGGCCCTCCTCTGGACTCGCTCCAGCAGCTTCACATCCTTATTCCAGAGCTGGGTGCAGTACTCCAGGTGGGGTCTCACGAGAGCAGAGTAGAGGGGCAGAATCACCTTCTTTGACCTGTTGGCCACACTATTTTTGATGCAGCCCAGGACACAGTTGGCTTCCTGGGCTGCTGGTGCACACTGCCGGCTCATGTTGAGCTTCTCACCAACCAACATCCCCAAGTTCTTCTCCTCAGGGCTGCTCTCAATCCATTCTCCACCCAGCCTGTAGTTGTGCTTGGGATTGTGCTGACCCATTTGCAGGACCTTGCACTTGGCCTTGTTGAACGTCATGCAGTTTGTACTGGCCCATCTTTCAAGCCTGTCAAGGTCCCTCTGGATGGCATCCCTTCCCTCCAACGTGTCAACCATACCACATATGTCCGCAAACTTGCTGAGGGTGCACTTGATCCCACTGTTCATGTTGCCAACAAAGATATGAAAAAGTGTCAGTGCCAATACTGACCCCTCAGGACTGTCACTTGTCACTGATATCCACTTGGACATTGATTCATTAACCACAACTATTTCTATGTGACCATCCAAACAATTCCTTATCCACCAAGTGGTCCATCCATCGAATCCACTTATCTCCAATTTAGAGACAAGTCCAGGTATACAACATCAGTTGCACTTTCCTTGCTCACAAACACTGTAACCTTGTCCACCAACACTGTAACTCTGTCATAGAAGGCCACTAAATTTATCAGGCATGATTTGCCCTTGGTGAAGCCATGTCGGCTGTCTGTCACCTCCTTATTTTCCGTGTGCCTGAACAGAGTTTCCAGGAGGATCGGCTCCATGATCTTGACGGGCAGAGAGATGAAACTGATCGGTCTGTAGTTCCCCAGGTCTTCCTTTTTCTCCCTTTTTAGAAATGGGGGTGATGTTTCCCCTTTTCCAGTCAGTGAGAACCTCACTGGACTGCCATGATTTCTCAAATATGATGGAGAGTGGCCTGGACACTTCATCTGTCGGTTCCCTCAGGACCTACACATGCGTCTTTTAAGGGTCCATGGACTTGTGCACTTTCAGGTTCCTCAGATATTCTTGAACTTGATCTTCTGCAACAGTGACAAGTTCTCCTTTTTCCCACTCCCTGCATGAAGGATTAAACTTCTGCCTCAGTCCGCATCGAGTCGCATCTTTAATCCTTTGACTACAGTAGCTAAGAATGTAGATACTATATTGTAAAAGATTTGACCCAGAGTGGAAAGGAGGGAGGAAGAAATAACAAGTCTTTTGTTTGAGATTTATTTTCCAATTGAGCTGTATATGAGCCAAAAGAAATTGCTTATGAAATCTAAGCATGCTCTTTTCCACAAAGAACAATTTCTAAAATACAAGAACTGCTTTGGTAACAGCTGCCTAATGCATGTGGCAGACTAAGATAACTGAGTATGCAATGGCAAAGGATTAGAATGTTTTTGAAGAAGGAATTGAAAATCTCTTGAAATGAAATAAAGTATAACATAAGCATAAGAATGAGAAAAAATTGATTTATTTTGAAGACTTAAGCCTCCACAAATGGGGAATTCTAGGGGATATAATATACAACAAGGAGAAACGTTAAAGATTTTCTAAATAATACCTTCCCCAAATAATGTGCCAGTTACAGCAAGGATATTTTAAACTTCTGTATTTTGCCAAGATAAATAAATTATAGCATTATGAAAGCACTATCTAATGAAAGAGACCACAACAGAATTCTACTTTCAGGCAGATATCTTTAATTCTGGGGTGACATCAGTAATGTCTGTGTGTGAAGAACTAAACTCTCAGGATGAAGGTCACGAATTGTAAATGGCCAATAAAATGTCCCCCCTCCCCAAAAAAAATCTCAATTCTCTTTTTATTCATGGTAGATAGAGGGTTGTAGATGAATTTACGCTTTTTTTCTTTTTTTGTACCATGACTGTAGATCCTAGAAAGGAGCTGTTGGTAACGAGCATTAGGAGAAAATACAAAACAAACGAAAACATTAGAAGAAGCTGTCAGCAATGTACATGTCTAATAGCTGAGTGAACATGATTATGGTCATATGCTAATGTCCCCCCTCCCCAGGCATACTACAATATTTTTTGTGGCAACTTTACTGGAAGCATTCATATTGACACTTTGGACATACCTGAGGGGATTGCTACTCCTAGAATTAACCTAACAAGGAAAAGTGGATATTTTTATCTGTATTTTGCATTTCTATCCCTATTCCATTACTGTATAAAAGAACTGGCACTGGTTGAGAAGGTGGCTTTTAGTGTATCTAGAGATGTAAAAAAAAAAAAAAAAGAAAAAAAAGGTTAAATTAGAGGTAATTTAGCTAAAGTAATACTGCTCTGAATTTGACATATGATTAAAACTTGTGAGAAATTATGAGGAATTGAGAGAGATGTTATGTTTAACCTGATCTAAATTCAGGAAGATTTGGACAAAATCTTACACAAATTCTAGAGATGAAAATTACAGAATCACAGAATCGTAGAGGTTGGAAGGAACCTAGAGCACATCACTCAGGAAAGTGTCCAGCCGGGTTTTGAATGTCTCCAGAGAAGGAGACTCCACAACCTCTCTGGGCAGCCTGTTCCAGTGCTCTGTCACCCTCATGGTGAAAAAGTTTTTCCTTACATTAACCCGGAACCTCCTATGCTCCAGCTTGGACCCGTTGCCCCTTGTCCTATCGCTTAATGACACCGAGAAGAGCCTGGCTCCATCTTAGAATCATAGAATCATAGAATCTTCCTGACGCTCACGCTTAACGTATTTATAAACATTGATGAGGTCACCCCTCAGCAATTCAGACATAGAAATGCTTAAGGTTAAAGCAAAGCTATGTATTCCCAACCATACCTTAAAGGCCAATTCACCTAACATAGACTATCCTTATATTTACTTTTTTTTTTTTTTAAATCTCAAAGACATGGTAATAAATGTAACTCATAAATTATAATTCATTTTCTAGGAAAAAAGCCACAATAAGTTTTGGACTGAATAACTCTGAAAAACAGAGGGAGATTTGCCACGAAGTTAAATATGAACTCCTCTTTCCCCAGGCCCCAAAAGAAGGGTTGTACTGGATCCATACTGCAAATTAAAAGATTAAAAAAATTTCTTCTAAATATGAAGGCCAGAGAACTAAAGTAACCCACTTTCATTGTTGTCAACTGGAATTTTATGTGAATGCATAAGACCATAGATCATTTTAAATTTTTGAACAGAAAAAATGGTTAAAATCATGTTTTCATATATATTGTTTCCTGTTTGAGAGAAAAGGAAAGTAAAATATTATGTAAGAATGCTCAATATTAAAAATAAACATATTTTCAGTCTGTTTACATTAGTCCCCTAACTGGAACTGTTTTGCTTCAGACGTGCACTTCATACATACAACAGCCACTGAAGTTAATAGGCAGGATTTTCTCCTCCTAGACACTTAAAACATCTAGGTTATATTTACTTTTTTTGGGTCAGAAGTGTATGCTCAGTCATCTCATGGCAAAGTCTGGTCAATATGAAGCACCTAAACTAAGACTTATAAAAGTCTTGGCTAAGCCAGAATGAACACCTAGTAAGGCCGTAATTATGATACATAAATAGCTATTTTTGAATTAGTATTCATAAATAATTTGCAAAATCTAGAATTACAAGGAAAAAGTGCAAAAGAAAAATACATTAAAATCTCATTGAGTTAAAACCCTTGTATGAGATTACACAGCTATTGCATTAAATTCTACATGTCCTGAAGGAAGAAGCTCTTATTCACAAGACTTCAGAGCTATTCAGTAGATTTTATAGACAGAAAAATCTTGCAGTTTCCAGTACTGCATTAAAAGAATGCAAACAAATTTAACATGTTGTGTTCAGTTTTCTAAGTTAAATGAGAATAAGGGGAGCAAAAGTTTCCAAAAAGCCTAACTGTAGCTAGTGATGCTAATCTCCCAGTCTACAGTTCATGGTTAATGTGATTAGAAAACACTTCAGAGACTTACTCAGAGCAATGAAATTAAATTCCTGATCTAAATGGCCCACTGCAAAAGCCTTTCACTCTTTCCATCCCTAGTATGGAAGGTAGGAACGATACCATTTACACTAAATTGCCAGTCTTTGTGAATCCAGATTTAATATGTGTCATAGTTCTTACCAGCGAGCCTTTGGCAAAACAGGCACAATAAATCCAAATCATTAGGTCCTTCAGAAACAAACAAACAAACAAAACCCCAAACAAAAACCTTCTAGCACTTGATACTAGAAGAAAAATCCATATACATTATGAATCACACTGACCATGTTTTTCTTTGGTTTGTGTTTTTTTATAACTTTGCTTTGAAACAGATTCTTTATATTCTGAGATATTATGTGACATAATATCAACATAATATCAATTGTACATTAAAGTATTATTAGTACCTTATTGTTATCCTAGACTAATTTTATTTCTGAAGACAGAGTATAGTTCTGTTACTTTTTTGTGTGTTCTGGAAAAATGGAACAAATCTTTTAATAATCTTATTTAATTATTTTTTTTATTTCTTTTTTTTTTCTTCAGTCTTCCTTGAAAGCTATGGTTACGTTCCTTTAGCACGGTACTGGATAAAGGTAATCCTTCTTTCACTATGAAGAGTACTTCGAGTCCTTGTATAACAGCAATAGTCCACAGGAATGAAATGAGCATAAAATCTTGCAAACAGGAGAAACTTCAAGAGACAGACTTTGTCTCCCAGTGGAGACTGTGGGTGACCACTGGTGGCAAATTATATATGAGTTTGCAGTGTAGTTAGACAGAAGAAAGGTCAATGCAATTCAGCAAAGGTAACAAGTTATGGAGAATGAAGACAATTTTAATTCTGCACAACTTGTGGTATCACAACCAAACATGCCATTCTATTTCATGTATGTTGGCATCAGAAAAGTTCTTGATATAAAGGCTTGATAAGATAATTTGTATTGAAAAATTGAATATTTTAAGTAAAAAAAGGTAACTAGAAAGAATTATTCACAGATAACTTACTATATATACATGAAGAATGGAAATGACTGGTGGGATTAACTATTTGTTGTGCTATTGGAGGTAGGCAACAGCTGAGCTAATTTTCTCAAAGCATACAAGAGTATGTAACAAATGTGTTTAACTAAAATGTACATTGATCACTGGTAATATATGAATGCTTCCAGTAATCTTTAGGATATCATTTGTCATGGTTCGGCCCCAGCCGGCAGCCGAGCCCCACGCAGCCGCTCGCTCACCGCCCCGGCAGCAAGACAACGGGCAGAGTGAGGCAACAAAAGGGCAAATGGCTTCGAGTTGAGATAACGACCGTTTAATGGGCCGACAAAGGGAGAGGGGAAACGACAATAGGGCTGCAATAATTATCCCGGGATGTAAACAACCGCGATAACAAACGCAGTACTTTACCGACCGACGACCCGACGGACCCGACGACCAGCCCGCAGCAAGACCGTCCCGGAGCAGCCCCGGGCCCCTCCCGGCCAGTCCCTTTATAGGGACCTGATGTCACGTGGTGTGGAATAGCGGCCGGCCCGGCCCGGCTCACCTGGCCCGGGCCTGAGCATTAACCCCGGCCTGGCCACAGCCAGGACATCATTGCACCTCATTTTTGAAGAAAAAAAAAAAAAGGAAGAAAAAGACATGGTAATGTTGTTGGTTAACCCCAGTGGGCAGCCAAGTCCCACACAGCTGCTCACTGACTGCCTCACAGTGGGTGGGACAAGGGAGAGAGTCAGAAGGGCGAAAGTGTGAAAAACTCATGGGTTGAGATAAAGACAGTTTAATAGGTAAAGCAAAGTTGTGCATGCAAGTAAAGCTAAATAAGAAATTAATTCACTACTTCCCATGAGCAAGCAAGTGTTCAGCCATCTCCACGAAAGCAGGGCTCCTTCACATGTAGAGTCACTTGGAAAGACAAACTATGTAACTCCAAATGTCTCCCCACTTTCTCCTTCTTCCATGCAGCTCTTCTTGATGATCACAATGTTATATAGTATGGGATATCCTTTTGGTCAGTTGGGACCAAGTGACCCAGCTGTGTCCCCTACCTACTTGCCAGCAGAGCAGTGTGAGAAACAGAAAAGGTAGAAAAGGTCTTGATGCTGTGCAAGCTCTGCTTAGCAACAACTAAAACACTGATATGTTATCAACACTAGTTTGGTCACAAATCCAAAACACTGCATGGTATGAGGTGCTGTGAAGAACATTACCTCCATCCCAGCCAAAACTGTACAGATAAAATACAATATAAAGGTTTGTTTTGGGTGACAGGGAAGTTAATTCCGTGAGAAGGAAGTTAAATGCACTTGCTCGAAAAAAAGAAACTTGAGCTGGACCAAGAAGTCCAAAACCCACCACTTGTTAACTAAATCCCAGTTAGCAAAACTGAATGACTCTCTTGGGATTATATGCACTCTGTACTGTGCTGTTTCTGTTGGTTGATGCACAGCCTCCTCATCCATCTGTCAGAAGCATGAGTTTTACTTTCTGGAAGTCCAGCTGACACAGCTGGCATAAGCTGTCACAAGCTTGAGGAAGCAAGCTGCCGAGTCCTCTCAGGGACTACTTCCAGATGGATTGTGCACTGGATTCCTGCCTGGTAAGTAGAAAGAATAACCAGAGAGCCAATTTCCTATCTAACCACAATTTATCCAAAATAGGCTAGAGAGAATAACCATGCCTAGGGATCATAAAAAATCTACAAACCCCACACTGAAACTGTACACGTGATCAAGAATGTTTTAAGGCTATATTGAACCTTAATTAGGAAAAACAGCAGTAATATACCGTGCCTTTAAAATAGTTAATCTCTAACTAAAGAAAAATATACCCAGATAGATGGTACATCGATGAACAGGTTGTCTCAGATGTACAGGCTATTTAAGCAGATATATAATAAAGGGTCATTGACATAGCTGGTTCTCAAATTAAAGTTAAATATTTTGTGGAAAATATGAAATAACTTTGTAAAGGAATCTCAATTTTATCATATAGACAATCAGCGAAGTTGAGCATAATTAGTATCATAGGTAGAGCTGCCCCTAGTTTAGGTACATAATGCTGTAGTAATCCCCAGTGACTTGTGCTCTTTTCTTAAGAAACATCTATGCCAAATTGATCACTGATAGCCTTTATTATATTTCTAATTACATCAGCATTGTTTTATTGTCACTAAAGCAAACTGTGTGAAGCTTGTCTAATGCCTTTGAGATTGCGTTTGGCCTGAGTACCTGACTTTGAGGATTGCCTATTAAACCTGGATGCAACAACTGATGAATAATGTGGGCAGCCTAGACTGTAATTTGGCTGCAGCAAAACCATACTATTAATTAGTTTAAATTTTTATTTTCTATTGTGGTAGGCATAACATAATCAGATATTATGCAGTTTGCCTCAAACATTGTCTGCGTACTTCAACAATTCAGGCAGTAACTTTACTGTTTCAGTCCTGAGTTGTTCTTTTAAAAGGACTGCCAATTATGTTAAACTTAAAATTTTGTGGTAGCTTTTGTGAGGATTCATTTTATTGAACTTTTTAATGGTGCCTTATTACAGCTTATTTTCACTGTCATATAGGGACTGCAATTCTGCCCTTATTGTCCTGCTGCACATAACCTCCCTCATGGTAGTTCTTTGATGATTCACATTTAGTTATAATACATACACATTTTCCACTTGTCTTTTTCAGATCCAGTCAGTGGATTAAAGCAAAAAATTGTGCTTCGTTAAAGTAGATGAATGCTTTTGGAACGTTAAAGTTGTAATGAGAATAATAGAGAAGAAAACTGTGTGAAGTGTGAATCAAAAAAAAAAAAAAAATCCCCAATATTCCGTTGTAAAGATGGAAGAAACACATCAGAATACGGCTAAGGAGACCTCTGTCCAATTTTACTGCAGTGCCTCTGGTCACAGAGAAAATCACTTCAGCTGGGATTTATCTCATCTACCTTCAGCTGTCTAAAACTTAGTTTTCTAAATCTAAGCCCTCTGACTTTAAGCCTGGTACAAGAGACTGGTACCTGTAGCAAAATGTTCATCCCACCTGTATTCATGTTGTCTCTACAACTACAAAATAAGGAAAGTGATATTTAAAAAATCCAACCATTTCCTATTTTGTTCACAACAATGATGACTGCACTTAAAAAACAAACAAACAAAACCTATTGAACTTTCTGGATCAGATTAATGCCTATGCTACTGTAAAATGAAAACACATACATAAAGCACATTGTATAATTGTCACTAATGTAAGTCAGGCATCATAGCCACTATTATAATACAAAATAAAGACATATTTTCTATCATGTATTTCACCTGACTTTTTTACATGGATAAAATAGAAATATCTATCCATTGAAATAACATACAATGAGAGTGATGAGTAGCACGGGAGTAATGCAGAAATATTTTTTTAAACTCTGAGAAGGGTGGTTGTCATGGAAACAGCCGGGTAAGAAATCTTTTTTTTGCTAAAATTTTATTTAGCTGCTGCTTAGTCTTTATGTTATTTTAATAAAGTAATCTTCCTCAAGTCATTCATGATTTTATGTTTCTCAAAACAAGACGCTACATTAGAATTCTTCAGATGTGAGGCAATGACAATGGTGTATTCACCTATACTGAAACATACAAAACCAAAAACTTCCATTTTACTCCTACACTCATCTAGCTGAAAGATTAAAAGAGAAAGGTGAGCAAGAGAGTTACTCACTCTCTCCGTAAAAGGCTATCATGGAATTCTAGACAATGTTTTACCTAGAGTGACATGTATAAACAGTCCTCCAAAATATTAAAACCTTATTTATTTCATATGAATGTAACATATGAACTGAAAAGATGAACTAACTAAGCTAAACTATAAAAGTAAAAAAAAAAAGTTTACAATTAAAACAAGTAAACAAAATAAGTACCAGGTTAATCAGAAAAAGAAAACGACTTATCCTTGGCACTGTCACCAGGCACATCAAGGATAAGAAGATCATTGGGAACAGTCAGGATGGTTTTACCAAGGGAAAGTCATGCTTGACCAACCTGATAGCCTTTTATGAGGATGTAACCAGGTGGATGGATAATGAAGGGCAGTGGATGTGGTCTATCTTGACTTCAGTAAGGCATTTGACACCGTCTCCCATAGCATCCTTGCGAGTAAACTGAGGAGGTGTGGCCTGGATGATCGGGTAGTGAGGCGGATTGTGCACTGGTTGGAAGGTAGAAGTCAGAGAGTTGTGGTCAATGGGGCAGAATCTAGTTGGAGGCCTGTAACTAGTGGAGTCCCTCAGGGGTCGGTACTGGGACCAGTGCTGTTCAATATTTTCATCAATGACCTGGATGAGGGAACAGAGTGTACCCTCAGCAAGTTTGCTGATGACACAAAACTGGGAGAAGTGG
>VWZZ01001620.1:152362-215875 GCA_013399095.1 Psophia crepitans | reverse complement strand
AAGATGATCAAGGGAGTGGAACATCTCCCTTATGAGGAAAGGCTGAGGGAGCTGGGACTCTTTAGCTTGGAGAAGAGGAGGCTGAGGGGTGACCTCATCAACGTTTATAAATAGGTTAAGGGTGAGTGTCGGGAAGATGGAGCCAGGCTCTTCTCGGTGTCATTAAGCAATAGGACAAGGGGCAACGGGTGCAAATTGGAGCATAGGAGGTTCCACGTTAATATAAGGAAAAACTTTTTTACTGTGAGGGTGACAGAGCACTGGAACAGGCTGCCCAGAGAGGTTGTGGAGTCTCCTTCTCTGGAGACATTCAATACCTGACTGGACACGTTCCTGAGTGATGTGCTCTAGGTGGTCCTGCCTTGGCAGGGGAGTTGGACTAGACGATCTTTCAAGATCACTTCCAACCTCTGTGATTCTGTGAAAACAGACACTCAGGTGGCAAAGTAAAAAAAAATGCTTGCTAACTAGCTTGCCTTCAAGAAACAGAAGTATAATTAGTCTGTATGAGCACACCATCAATAGATGAGTTTCTAAATATTAGTTAACATCAAACGAAAGAGGTGGAAAGGGTAACATGGTACATGTTCAGAACACAACCTGAAGCAAAGATATAAAAAGTACTTTAAAGCAAATAACCCCTAGTGTTTCAATGAGCAGTATAAATTGTCAAAATAACAAAAAACATGAGGGACAAATAAAAACAATCTGAAGATTGAGCCACATATAAGAAAGAGAATGTAAAATGAAGGTACAAGGTAGTAAAATATGTGAACAATTAATCTCCTGGTTTTGAAAGTATGCATGTTATTTTTTTTGGAACGAACATATCTAACAGTCTCCACTGATATTTTTTTCCTGCTAAAAATGCTGATGCACTGATAGCTAAAATATTTTGTGGACACATTAATCTTTACAAATCTTGGAGCATAAATTAGGTTCATACTGTCCTTTAGGGCTTCCTCGTCAATTATCTGCCCTTCAGTTTTCTTGACAGACTGTGTGAACCTTCATTTTGTATTGAGCCAACAGGGTTAGCTTCAATATCATGTATAAAACTAAATATCATGTACTAGCTGCATATATATAATCGCTAAATTTTCCTCTGCCATTCCTTCCGTTGATGGAGATGGCATTATGTTGCACTTTTATTACATTGAATTTGGAATAGAAATTAATCAATACTGATCGGTCCTTATGTTTCTGCTAATAAAGATCACATGGGAACAGTGAGTGATGGGAAGAGACATACCACTAGTACCTATCATGTTTTCCTTAATAGTTTTAGTTCTGGCTGGCAGTTTTCCCTACTCCAGGTGAAAAGGCAGGATCTTCTTCCTATGGAATTGATGGAAAACATCTTTCCAGAAGGTATTATTAAATAGTGCAAGACTTCTTGCATGTGTTGGAATACAGATTTCAGACTCCTTGAAATTCCTTGCTTTCCCAGTGCCATCTTCCAGGCATGTCTGCCATAGGCGCAGCACTCACCTCTGTCAAAGTACTGAGCAGGTTTGCCTAGGGTCTTTTCACCCTGCTGATAGGGCTTATTTTTATGGTGCTTCCACAATATTTCAAGAATCACAAACAGAATTCCTCATGTTAATCATATCACTGGCTAATCTGGATTTAAATATTTTAGAACTTCCTTCCTCCAGACTTTGCCCTTGTGTGCAAGACATACTTGAGGAGGTTAAAACACTGAAGTACCTATTTTTACTTTTATTTATATTAAATCTGCTAGTCCCCAAGACTGGTGCTTGTGGGTGTGTGGTGCGTTCAGTTTGGATGGCTGCCAGACTCCCACTCAGCTGCTTTCTCACCCTCCCTCCTCAACAGCACAGGGTGGGGGTGAGAAAATAAGAAGAAAAATCTTGTGGGTTGAGATAGACAGGGGGATCACCTACCAGGGAACATCATGGCCCAAACAGTTTCAACTTAGAGAAAATGAATTTAATTTATTACCAGTTAAAAATAGAGTAAGATGGTGAGAAACAAAGACAGGCAAAAACTAAAACATCTTCCACATAACCCTCCTATCCCTCTTTTCCCCAATCTCAACTTCACTCCTCTATTTCTGACTTATCTACCCACTCCAGTGCCTGCAGCACCTCCTCCTTCTCCTCCTCCTCTGACCATGGTGGCTGCAGGGCTGTTTCTCACAGTTTTTTTCTGCACTGCTCTCTCTCACACACTTCCATGTAGTGTTATACCATTTCTTACACACTCTTTCCCCAAGGTGCCCCGACTGTGCTCGGCCGTGCCCTGTGGTGGGTGGGTTGGAGCCGACTGGAACCAGCTGTGTCCAGCATGGGGCAGCCCCCGCCTCTCCTCACAGCGGCCACTCTGCAGCCCCTGTCATCAGCAACTTGCTATGGACATCTAATACACATGAAATCCTGTGTCCTAGATATCTAAAACATGACTAGTGAATTTGGTGCACCTCAATTTTTTTGTTTTGGCTTTTTCAGTGTGTGTCTAATGGTAAGTTCTAAAGTCCCTTCCTCCATGAAGACTAGAAATTTGCCTGTGCACAAGAAACTCGTGCGCCTGGAGAAGCCAGTGTTGTCCAGTCTGTCCACAATGGTCCATATATTGAGTGGGAGGCAAAGATCACTTTTCCAGAAGCTGCTCTTTTAGAAAGGTATAGATATGGAAATAGATACCTCTTAGAAAAGTATACATATATGGGTAAAGGTATATAGATAGACAGATCGTGTTCAGGTGGTATATTCTATGCCCCTGAAAAGAAAGACCTATAAAAGGATGCAGCCTTAGCACTATAAAAAAAGAAATTCAGTGTTGATAATCATATGCCATAATCAACCAAAAGTGTTCATCAGCTAAACTGAAATACTATTATCTAAATTTCTAAAGTTCAAATATAATGATTGTAAAATCTTCTATATAAGGTCATCAGAATATGCCAAAAAACCTATTTCTTATCTTGAGATGCAAAAAAAAAATATATACTCTGTAACAAAAGCAAAATCCCACAAAAGTCCGTTACTCAAAGAAACCTATACTTTTTGATGGATGGGGTTCTGATGTTGTGATACAAAATTAGACTAAAAAAACCCCTCCAAAAAAATCTGATAACAACCTAATCCAAATGCTTAAAACTTAGGATTTTACTTTTAAAAATACTTAACTAAAGAAAAGACTCTTGTTATGTCAGGTTTCCAGCAATGCTGAGATATATTTATGTGAATTAATGATCTGTATGATTAGATGACCTCATTTCATCCTATTTAGTGACAATATCTTATGAACAGCAGGTTGGAGTACTAGAACAATTTCTAAGAAATATCTCAGCTGTACCATAGAGAAATTCAACAAATTATTTTTAAAGGTGTTGAAAGGTGATTTGTCATATGAAAATAGTAGTTTTAGTGTTAAAACTAACAATATATTACGAAAACGAGCTACTTGAAAGTAACTAGGCATAATATGTATTTCCATAAAATTAGCACATACAAGTTAAATGTATGTATTTTAGATTTGCTAAATACATGTAGTTCTGATTTCTTAATGAGGAAGAGCAATCTTGCTTCTGAAGGACTGAGGACCTGTGTATGCAAGTTTGGAAACGAAAACTAAAAAAATGTAATTTTTTTGTCATTTTAACTGACTGTGTAGGATACAGAGGCATTTGAGATAGATCTGGGTAGCTGTCTGGAGAGAGAAGGCACACAAAATCTGGCACCAAGTATCCAGGTTAGAGATAGAGTT
The DNA here is from genome assembly GCA_013399095.1 of Psophia crepitans. NCBI lineage: Eukaryota > Metazoa > Chordata > Aves > Gruiformes > Psophiidae > Psophia > Psophia crepitans. The sequence continues at coordinate 212,143 of VWZZ01001620.1, read as the reverse complement.
AGAATTTAGATTTGGATGAGCAGAAGCCAGTGATCAGAAACCTCAGCTCAACCCTTTCTGCCATCAACATAATTCTGAAGTTCATATTAGGAGAACCAATTTTTTTTTTTTACAAACTTGTGGTATTAAATATATTGTGTAAAAATTTAATCTGGAGCAATATAGGACTTGCAGCAGATTTCCTAAATCAAAGTTCATTGCGTTAGCCTTCAGGCCATCCTTCCTTTCAGCTTTTATAGATGAAGAATTGCCTTACTGATGTTCTCTTAGGTCCTAAAAAGTGGGATTTCTTTCTGGAATAAACAAAAAAAGAGTTTACTATCATGTTTAATCCTATCAAGTCAACTGCATTTTTGACATTGTATAGGTGGATGAAAAAGGAATCCAGTAAACTCTTCCCAAAATTAAAGTTTTTCATAAGAAAGAGTTCTTTTCTATTTTTTATGTATACTATTAGAATAGAATAGAATAGAATCATTAAGGTTGGAAGAGACCTCAAGGATCATCCAGTCCAACCGTTCCCCCCCCCCACCTATTAACCACAAAACCATGTCCTTCAGTACCGCGTCCTTTTACTCAGTATTGAATTCTTATCCATTATATTTAAATATTTCAGCAGTTTCCCCCCCACCTATTAACCACAAAAATACATCCTACTTTACAAATATGTAAAGACATCCTACTTTACAAATACATCCTACTTTAAAAATATGTACATATTCATTACAAATTATTGAAAGTCTTTGACTAAGAATGTCTATGCCATGACTTTTAAAAAAAAACAAAAACACACCTTTGGTTTATTATAGCCTTAAATGTACTTTGAATATAGAGAAATACAGACATATATATTCAAAAAAAGCATACTTTAAAAAAAAAAAGTATTTTCTTTGCTTTTAAAACTGTTCTTATAAACCTTCTCTCCCCCCGCCAAGTTTCTTCTAAGGATATACTGACTGTGTTTATAGGATGCTCAGTGGAAAACAATGAATGGATTTCATATAATATAACACTATAAATTCCGCACTAAAAATTACAGATTAATAAAAATCTGTTGTTTTAGCATCATAAATAGCTAAAATGTATCACTGAGTTCATACTATACTAGTTTATGGTCACATGTGCATAGTTATGAGTTTACCTATTTTCAGTTGAGACAGAACATATGTGAAGATTGATGTGCTAATTTGTCTCTTACTTTGCACTTAATTATTGTTTCTTAAATTAAAAGAGTGAGGTTGTATTTGTATAGCTTAAGAAAATACATGTCCTACTTTATAAATCTTTATCTTTTGAAAAACTTGGTGAATTTCTTCAATTTTTTGTTTATTTGGTTTTTTGTTGGGGTGACTTAAGAAAGGATTGAGGGTAAATACGACTTTGTATTTTTGTATGAGAGTTAAAACATGATTTAACAAAAGATGCACTGCATGAACTGTCAATGAATAAAAGTAATACTTTGATATTTTTGTTACCATTATGACTGTAGTACTTATTAGTGCATCAGTGAATCCAAGCTAGGCTAATCCTTTGAACCATCAGAAGGATTAGTATTGAGGTCCAGCTAACAGTTGCAAATTTTTCAGAGGTAATCTAGTTTTCTGGCATTTAGGAAGAAAAGACACACCTACTCATATTTTAGAGAGAATGTTTTCTGCACGTGAGATATGAAATATGAATCAGTAAATTAAGAATTCATTAACAATACTAAAACTTTCAAATGTAAATAACAGGAATTTTTTTCCCATAAATAGGGCATGACCGGATCTTTAAAAATAAGAAGTGTATTTTAACAATTTTAAGTTATTCCTGACTGTAATGTTTTAAAACTGTCAATGGTTCTTATTTACTAAAATATTTTCATATGATAAATTATTTTCCACAGCTGTATTCAAATTTTTGTGATGTGCATCTTACTATTTTAAGGCTATTAAAAAAGATTTTTTTTTATTTTAGATAAATAAAAATTATTCTGCCATTATTCACTGTTGTTGATCATATATAGCCCAAATGTTCCAGTAATTAAATTTTATTTTGGAATGTTCCTACTGAAGTGTGCTATTGATTTATGCTTTATTTAGTAATGAAATAAATTAAGAAAAACTTGCAATTTTGCATGGCATCAAGACTTTTACTTTTAAGACTGATGTAAATAAGTTTTTTCACTATTGTTCTATAGAGTAATTAAAAAATGAGGTATCAGTATCTTAAACCATTCAAGAAATAGGAAATATATTTCACATGCTTAGTAAAAAAATTAGTGCAACTATTTTTAAAGATTTAAATTTTTTTCTCAAAATAAAAAAAAAATTGCTCTTACAGAAAATTGCAGGTGCTGTGCTAAATTCAAATACTTCTGTCTATTGAAACATAATATAAACATATTTAATACAGTGAAGAACATCAATACTATAAGAAAATTCTCATTTTGGCTACATCCAACATTATGTATTCCTTATTTTCTATATACTAGTTACAGAAGTGTGAAATGTTAGTCTGCCTTGGGTTCTGTTAACACAGGGACTATAAATGATGGCAAAAAACCCCACAAAACTCACAGATTTGGAATTTCCAGTGAGGAAAATACCAAGGTCTTTACACTTGCATTTATGACAATTTCAAAAAATAAAGACTGTCTTGAAAAGTTCATACAGACATAAACATGGCAGGCTGGAGCTTGGTCTGTTGGAGGATTGTTCTTGTAAAGCAAAAGTCCCATTGTTCATTCAGCATGCATTTCCCACTTCAAACTCTTCTTTAAGTAAAATAAAAATGGAAGACCACATGTCTCAATCAAACGCAGTTTGATCACGCTATAAATATTCTCTGAATATGTAATTCTCTTAACTCCAGCCAACAGCAATGTGTTACTAGCTCTGCACTTCTTAAATATCGTTCTTTATAAAGACATAGTATCTGAAAGAGCTTATTCAGTATCAGAAGCAGTGTAACCATTAGCAAAGCTTTCTTGTTGGGTTAATGAATCTTGCTTGTTAATCAGGCTAATTAACTTGCTTTCTTCAGATCCAACCACATGTCTACACAACACAGCACAGTGAAGAATCCACCCTTTCATCCATCATGTTCACATTCTCATTGGGGCAATTATGCATTTGCAGATATAACATTATATATCATATGTAACCACATGAGCTTTTGGAAATATATCAAATAATAAAAATTCGTACTATTATTACATCCACTTTGAATAAAGAAACTGGATGAGATACAAAACACTTTCTTTTCAAAAAATAGATTTATTTTTTATGCAGCTTCTCTTCACTATTAAACCATGCTGAGATGATTCATTAAGCTATCTTCACCCACTGCTAATACAAAACCCTTCAGAAGTCCTTCCAGATTTATCTTAGCTTTGCATCGAGACTTTCTGAATGGAAAAATAAAGGAAATTCATCCTTTTCCTTCTAAGTTGTACATCAAGATAATTTATGCCCTCATATCCCCAAATGAGTGGCATTACTATTACGACATATCTGAAGAAAAAAACTCATTAAATTTTAATATATAGAACTCCTAACTGTGATCACCTTTTAAATTTTTTAGTTAAAGTTAAAAAATAGCGCCGCTCACTTTTGACATGGCAGACATGCTTCTGGACATATTTCTTGCTCAGCAAAGGTATCTTAACCTGTATCTAGTAAAATAATTACAATTCTTCACAAAATAATAATTTAAATAAAAATAGAGATAGAACCTCCATTGGATCTAGAGGAAAGCTCTTTATGTTCATTATTTGTAGCATATTTGATAATATTGAAAGATCTATTTAGGAAAACATCACCACGGTCCTAAAAATAAGATGCAGCCAGACACTGTTGCAGACAGCAGGCAAAGGAGAAAAGTAGAAAGATCACAGCCACCTACCTAATGAATAAAAATGTATTCCAAAGAAAATCAAGACAGTGAAAAACAAGTTATCTGTCATCTAGTCAGACAGGCAGTTGCAGATACCGATATTTCCTTTTTCAAGAATTTGGTCATTAAGGCAGATCTAAATTCTCTGTGTTCCTTTAATTTTATTAGTGATTACATGATATGTATTAAACGTTTGTATTATTTGTTTGTTTGCTGTTACTTACTTGTTAAAAACCAGCAACTACAGGTTCTCATATAAGCAAAAACTATTTTTTTTTTTCCCAGAAATCAATATGACACTGATTTTAAATTAAAGTGCAGAGGCATAAATTGTTGTGTTTCACCTAAGGATTGACTCGAGTTAGCTGTCTTATCTTTTGAAGTGCTACTCTTAGAACCAAGCTAGCAGTAAAAATATCCAGTAATGTAGCGCTTTTGTTTTCAGGCAATTTACAAAAATTATCTATTTAATCATCGCTATATCTTTGTGAGATGGTTACATTTGTTTATATACACCTTCACATAGAGAGTATGAACTGGGATATTAATTAATTTACCCAAGGGCACAAAGGAAATCTGTATCACATTTAGATTAAAATTCTTCTGTTTTCAGCTCATTGTTAGTTATACACATCACTACACAATCCTCCACCTCTCTAATTCAGCTTGTCATATTAATAATGTAGCTGAAAATAGTAATAAAGTCTTAACTCTTCTTAAAAATATCTGATCATTTCTACAGATAACCTCTGGATCACAGTAAATTACTTGATCATTTGACTGATGATGATGAAGAATCACTGCTATGCACAGCATGTTAGTAGGGTTAATAGAATGAAACTCATACTTTCTAGTGTATATGTGTCCATTACATAAAACTCATTGTTCCAGATGAATATCTGGATTAACCTCAGAGACATAACACAAAGGAATTAATAGTTACAGACACTCAAACCAAACATGCATACACACGGAGAATGATAATAAAAATTAATTGGATAAGGCCTATCAAAAAAGGACTGTGTGAAAGAGATCTTCTTTCAGATCGGTGGAATGAGGTGCAGGATGCTTCTGACTAGAATCCACTGTATGGATTTTATATCTTTTTAAATCCATGGATTTGTATCCATCTTACTGTATGTAAGAGTGTCAGCAAACACCCATGGGATTTAAACATGAAATAGCAAAGCAGTGCATTGAATGTGAGAATCTCCATCTTAGAAGAACAAAGGTGATAATGTTTGTGTTAATGTTTAGGTACAGCCTTTAGTCAACAAAACACTTGATCACCGCCTACATTTGTCCCAATGACGCAACAGAGATGAAAGCATCATTTTACCTTTTAAGACACTCAGTATTGTCTTCAGTTCCCAGCTCAGCAGGATACATCCTTAAAGCATTTAAGGATCTCTTGATCTTAAGTACATTGAAGTCCTCTTAAAGTCAGGTACTTTGCTTGAAAGGGGTGGTTGAAGACTTGTGCTTCAGTACTCTGATATTTCCAGGTTTTACTGATCACTATAAGTTTCTCTTCTGAACACCCCAGTACTGTAGGCCTTCTTAGACCATGACAATATAAAATTAGGTTTTCTGACCTTATTTTCCATAGTAACAATGAGCTTATAAATACACATATCTAAACCAAAAGGCTTTTTAGAATTTATCAGCAAATTCTTATACATATTTATGAATTTACCAGTTGCTAAATCTCTACCCAAGCCTCCTTTGGCCACGATGACTATAAAAAATGGAGAAAACCTGCTGATCCTGGTCAAAGGATTTCCAAGGTCAAGAATTTCTAACTCACCGTTTTCTATGTTTTCTTAGTCAACATACAATAAAATACAAAATCCCAAATTATACAGTGTATGTATGATTAGCAAAGCAAAATCTTCAACCTTTATTTTGCTGGGTCTTTTTACACTGTGTGCTTAGCTGAGTTCCCACCTGGCCTGATCCATCTTGAATCTCCCTTATATACTGTACTCTATCTTCCAGCCTCATGCAATATCTTGGATACTTAAAGGCACTTCAGATGGCAACAAAGTGCAACCAGATTAAGGTCATGCATACTTTAGAGCAGTGTTCAATTCTTTTAGGTGTGAGTAATGTGGCCAGCAAAACAGGGTTCTAAAGACTGGGATTTTGGTTGTTTGCTCAATTCCAATATGTTTTGCTGCCTAAAACCTATATTTTCTTTTTTTTTTTCTTTTTAAATGTGTTGCTGTAAGGTATATATACAAAGGGACACTAAATAATTGGAAATCTCCAGTTCTGTCATATTTCTTTACCAGTATGCTCCAGCACTACAAGTACTTTTTAAGCTAAGTAATCTATTATTTCTAAAAATTAGTCATAGGCAAATTGTCATTGATGGATACTCATTAAGAAAATTTTTCTTTTTTCTTTTTAAATAATTAGCTTTCTAAATAACTATCTCTCTAAATAACTAGCTCCGTACCTTTCAGAATGTAAGCAAAATACTTTCACAATGCAAGACTTTATAGCACCCAAGTAACAAATGTAGAATTCACACAGTATGTCAAACTAGCAATTGTAGAAAAACTGTAAATGCTTACCAAGGGGGCAATTGCATTTGAAGCCATTTATGTCCTCTTCACAGGTTCCTCCATTCCAACAGGGTTTGTCTAGACACTCAGTCATGCGAACAGAACATGTTTCTCCTGAAATTTTAGATTAAAAAAAAAAAAAGACAAATGTGCTGACGTGTTCAAATCACAGAGGCACATTTGTTAAGAGAAAGGACTATGGGATTGTCCCAGACTAAATGCTGACCCCACTGGTCAAGGTGCGCTTGCTGAGTACACAGGGATACTGGTAGACATCCTGTGTGTCATGAATTTTTCTGTTTCATTTGTTACAAGACAGTCCATTTTGACAGGCAATGTTGGAAGCATAACAATCAGGAAAATAAAAAGCTTTCCTACTGAGGGTATGCATAATCCTGAAGCTTTTTTCCATTATACAAAATTACTATATTCAGGCAATTTTTGTTCAGTTGTGTCAATCATTTTCTTTCATTTCACTCACTGTCTCCTTTGAAAAAGAATGGGAAAGTATCATTGCATATGAAAATCAGGCCAACATTAATTTGCAGACAGTTATGTATAACAGTAAAGTTCAGCCTATGTTCTAGAGAAAGGTGTCTGTACTATGATACTGGATATTTCTTTTTCTCCATGTAATACAAAGGAAAAGGATGATCAAGTCACTGAAGAATATTTAATGGGGCAAAATACAGATAACAGGGAATTAAATAATTAAAAGCAAAGGTATGTAGTGAAATGTAGATTTCTAATCTACAATAGGGGTTGCTTTGATTTATAACAGGAAAAGGTATTTCCAGACACAGGAATATGGAGACAAATCATACGTTCAGTACTTATCACAGGTCAGCAGTGTACAAAGCATGCTGGGCTTTCTGTGAACCTCACAGAAGAGGATAAAACCAAAACGAAAGCTGAAATTCCTCTGAATTCTTTGCACTGTGGAAAATATTTGGTCTCTTATCTGCAGCATACATGCATGCCCTCTCATACCCTCATATGAACCAAGACAGCTCTTAAAAACTGTATTTTGTGAATCTACTAGATATAAAAGACCTGCATTGGAGAAGCCCACAGTAGCATCAAGGTTCTCTTCCACACATAAACTTATGACAGAGTGGCTTCTTTTAGTTTTTTTTTACTGCCTCTAAATATGCTCTGCATTTTCCATAAGACTTCAAGATATCTGGATGAAAAGGGGGAGACATAAGCAGAAACCAGGGAATGTTCAGGTAACTCAGTAAACTAAAAAACTATCTGCTAGCAGCAGCTGCTTTGTGTTGCTTTGTGTGCTGTGGGATCAGTGAGGAATATAGAAAGTCAGGACTCGCCAAATTATAAATCCTTTTTTAAGTTCTTTTAATTTCTAAAGTTTTTGTTGAAGTGCTGATAAGGTAACAGCAATATGTGCAACCTTTCTGATCTAATTCTGATATTTTGTTTTCCTTATGTTTTCTAGTTCAGATCCATTTCCACAGTTAAGCTCCTGATTACGGTAGGTCTCTTTTGAGGAAGATAAATGGAAATGTATTGGCATCTGTTCTCTTCTTCTGAATAAAGGGGAGAGCAACACAGAGTTTCCTCTGGAATGAAATCATCTGGCCACAAGCCATTGGTAACCTGCAGCATGCATGAGAAAAACTCCTTGAAATAGGTTCTTTTACTTCTCTTGAGTTGGTGTGTACTCCTAATAGGTAAAAGGTTAAAATGAAGAAAATGCAATTCAAAGGGAAATAATGGAATGAGATCATTCTCATTTACTCATAATATCCAAGATCCGTGAACTTACTGTCTTTTCGTGAAGATGGTTCTGTTTTCCTCTTGAATCTCAAGCAGCAAAGGTATCTTACTGAACTGGATAGTACTATGATTTTAAGACATGGCTGTTAACAGGTATAGCTACAATTTCTTGTGAACTGTTCTTATCCATCTCCTTTGATTTNTGTGAAGATGGTTCTGTTTTCCTCTTGAATCTCAAGCAGCAAAGGTATCTTACTGAACTGGATAGTACTATGATTTTAAGACATGGCTGTTAACAGGTATAGCTACAATTTCTTGTTCTTATCCATCTCCTTTGATTTTCTTTTCTTTTTGGGGTAGGAAATTGGGTGTAGCATGCAGCAATAAAATGAATGAACTACGTGTAGGTTTCTGACTACAGATCTATACTTTAAAACTGAGCATTTAGTGTGAAATTCAGTTCCCTAAATGTCAGTATCTAATGCAATATAGGATATTCTGTATTCAGTCTCAAGAAAATCATCCTTAGGGGATAAAATGGACAATAACCACAAACAGTTGTAACAGTTTTATAACAGTGCCATAAATTGGTCATTTAGGCTGGAAATCCTGATGGGATGGTAGGAAATAAGAGAAAAGAACAAAGACACAGAAGGCAGCTGTCAGCTGAGGAGTATTTCCAAAAAGGAACAAAAAATAGCATGTACTGGGCAAGGTGAACACTTTGAGGAATTCCAAAGCAAAACGACACCTGATCAAAAGGTTAATTCTGTGGCCACGTTTTGTCTGAACTATATGAAATGATACAATGCTTGGGGAGTCCTGAGAGGATAATGAAATAATGAAGGCTAGAGGAATTTGGGACATGAGATGAATGTTGGAGCTTTAGCTGTGTTGAGGAGTAGTGACAAAACCTGATCGTGTGTAGAAAAGGTAAGAAAGGAGTCAAAGCCATTCTCCCGGTCCAAGTCTGATGGGAATCATAACGATTCTGTCAATGTGAGAAAGGATGCCAAGAAAGATAATATATTTTCCATCTGCATTTGGAAAAAAAAATCTGCTATAATGTATAGCTAAGAAGTTATCATCAGAAACTGAATTTAATTTCTGATTTCATGTCGCTAACCCTCATTATTTTAAGACTTCTATGATGCATTAACCTATATTGCAACACTCCATAGAGTAAAACATTTAATTCCAATTTAGACAATTAATACCAAACGTCCAAACTTTGTTTGTAAAGTAGAGCTATACATGCTATACTTGTTAACAGAAAACTATAGCTTCAGATATTTTGCTTTTATTTACCTATGATCACACTAGAAGTGTATGAATTCTTTTCTTCATTTAGGAGAACAAGGAAATGGCAGCAGCGGGCAGAGGTGAAATTCCTGCTATGATAGCAAAGGTGCTGATTTTATGCTGGAGGCTGTTATTACAGCTAAATTACTTCAGCTGACAAAGAAGCAATTACATGCCACTCAGCCTCATGTGAGTTAACAAGCACTGAGAATACCTTTCTCAAAACTGATGAAAATATTTGTGAAAACCACAGACTGATTTACAAGTTGTGCTAGATAACAGCACTTGCATAATGATTTAGAAAGATATCAAACTTTCTGAAATATTTCAGTTCAAAATGCAGTTAACACATTAAATAGATAATTGACTGTTTTTTTCCTGACAAACTTGTACTGTTGAAATACTGAGTTAAGACTTAAGTTTCTATGCATCTCTGCTGCCATTCCTTCAAGATCAGTTTCGCTTTCCTTCTAATTTTGCTATCTAGCCACTGAAAAATACACTTTACAGATATGGAAAAAAAATATTATTTTTCATCTAAAAGATAACAGAGCAATTTTGGTAATTCTGTACATCTCAGAAAAGACTAGGAGAACGGCATTTCTTTCCTATGGATCATGTTAAAACTTGGAAAATCCTCCGTGATTTAGTGTAACTTTTGCTAATCAAATGCAGAGAAAATAAAGGTAATTGCTTTTTGTGTACTGTAGACAATAACTAGCTCTTCTGGTTACGTGCTGTAGCACGGAATGCCATTTAACTAGTAGTTCTGCCTGACTAAAGGCATGTCTCCAAACTTCTCGCAAACAGCTGCTAGGGAAATTTAAGAATTCATGTCCTCAGAGTACAAAGGCAATATATGGACAGTATTTTTCAGAGAGAAAGAATCTATGAAGCTACTGTGAGGCCATATTTTCTCAGTATTTAAGACACAAAAAAAAGCTGGACATGTACAGATATAATTTTTTTTTTCAGTATGCAGATAATCTCAAATATACATTTGAAATGGATGATGAGAACTTTCTTTGAACATCAGATGAAAATCGCTATTTGACTACAAATTACTTTCAACATCAAAGTATTAATGTAAATATTTTCTGGGCTTACACTTTTAAGGTTAACATTAATACAACACATCCAAACATAATTAGTAGTAAAACATAATATTTAATTACTTAATAAATCATAGTTTAGAGACTGAATTCCTAAACAATTTACAGGGATCATGTCATCAAATTCTGAAGTAGAAAGAGAATGTTAAAAATGATCATGAGCTCATTCTACTTCCATTAACTTTATAGTGTGTTTCATTCTTTATAAGATTGCAGTGTTCTTAAAATATATAACAAATAATTATAGCTGCTTAGGAAAGTCTGTCACTCTTGCAAATTGTATTGCTTGATGTTTAACAGCAAAATTTTCTACAGGCATATTGGTGAGACACAAGAGAGAGATTATTCTGCAGGAGCACAGAAGTCTTGCGAAGAGCCTAAGGACCTGAGTACGTTCATGGTAACAAATTTTGCAAATATATTTAATCCTCCACCAGTGTTACTAATGTAACTTATTCTGTTTAAATAAATCATGCTATTTTAGTAAATGGAGAAATTCTGAAGTTCTTAGGTAAATATAACTGGAGATCAAAGACAACAAAGAAACATTTTTTTTTTTTAATAAATGCAATGGGCGAAGCCTCATTGAATATTCCTTCACATCAAATTAAGAGCAAATCTGTAAGATGACTACATTGAAAGTTTGTACCTTTCAGTGCTTCAAACTTTGGATGTTTTATTTCTCCTTAACTTAAAGAACTTAACTTCACACCATCTGAACTAATTGACAATGTGTCATGGTTTTAGCCCAGCCAGCAGCTGAGCACCATGCAGCTGCTCGCTCAGTCCCCCCACATTGGTATGGGGGAGAGAATCAGAAGACTGAAAGTAAGAAAATTCATGGGTTGAGGTAAAGCAAAAGCCACGTGCACAAGCAAAGCAAGACAAAGAATTCATTCCCCACTCCCCACGGCAGGCAGGGGTTCAGCCATCCCCAGGACAGCAGGGCTCTGTCACGCGTAATGGTTACTGGGGAAGACAAACGCCATCACTCCGAACGCCGCTGCCCCCCCCTTCCTCTTCCCCCCAGCCCCTTATAAACCAAGCATGACGCCATATGGTGTGGAATGTCCCTTTGGTCAGTTGGGGTCAGCTGCCCTGTCTGTCCCCTCCCAACTCCCCGCACACCCCCAGCCATCCCACCGGCGGGGCGGTGCGAGAAGCAGCAAAGGCCTTGGCTCTGTGCCAGCACCGCTCAGCAACAGCAAAACCATCTCTGCACTATCAGCGCTGCTTCCAGCACAGACCCAAAACACAGCCCTGTACTGGCTGCTGTGAAGAAAACTAACTCTCTCTCAGCTGAAATCAGGACACAATGCAAAGGCAGACAGGATGACCACAATTAATAAAAGGATATATAAGAATATTTTTTTTAACTAAAACTCCTCACCTGAGGAAAATATGGATCAAAACATAAGCTGATCATATGATCTTATGATCAATTCCCAGATCAGATGAAAAGTAAATGATTTAAAATTCTACTTAATGTATCTTAATAAACTACTATTGAAAAAAAAACAAGAGGATTTTTTTAAGTTCAACTAGTATCCAATACAGTAACAATGTATTTGAAGGTTGTCTTCACAACACTCCTGCCTTACTGGGCACCATTCTGTGAAATGTACACAAATATAAAGCATTCAAGTCATGTACCTGAGAACAAATGGTGTAATTTTGTTTCTTTCTAAACAACATAATTTATTGTGCTTGTTAAGAGAGGATCAGCCTGAGTAACATTTCTGCTTAATTTGCAGAAAATACAGTTATGAAAAAACAAGTCAGACGGTCCAGATGGAGTCTTAGTGAACTTAACCGACATTTCCCTTTCTCAACTTTGTTGTTCTACATAGTCTTTTTTTTTCTCCTTCTTTTATTCAAGGTCTTTTCTGCGTAAGAAATCTCAGTAGTTAAAATTCCGAAACCATTTTTAAAATTTATTTATTTATTTACTTCATACAGTGTAAACCTTTCTCTGAACACTTAATCCAGATTGAAAGTGATTTATATGATGTTTTCTTAAACCACTTCACTGGTTTAACTTCTCTGAGTTCTAACTCAGAGAAAGTCTGTGACTCTTCAACTGTAAGCTGCCAAGAGTCCATCTCATCTCTTTCCATGGGATCACACTGCACATCTGACAGGCAGGCTGCATTGGCACAGGGTAGTCTCCCCTAACAGAAAAACCCAGCCAGAGCACCCATGGAGCCTGCATTGCCCGATGCCCTAAGCCACACACTCAGCCCAGCCCTGTTTTGTGGTGGAAATGTGGGAGCAGATGTGAGCTATGCTCACAGGATGGCCCTGCCCTATTAAAATAGGAACTGTATGAATGAAAATGGAAGCAGGGTCCTGGTCTAATGGAGGGTGTTGTAGCCCATGGCAGGGCGGTTGGAACTAGATGATCTTTGAGGTCCTTTCCAACCCAAATCATTCCATGATTCTATGATTTCAAATGCAGAAAGGGCATGTGAACAAACCAACTGAACCCAACTGTGTTCCTCCGTGCAGCAGAAAGAATAATTCCATTATTTCAGGTGACCCTGCTAAAACAAGCAGATATCAGGGCCCTGAGAGCACTAGTAGGCCCTAATTTCCCTGAACAGCCTCACCTGGGACCTCTCCACACACACTTGCTGCTGTTTCAGCTCAGCTCTACTCAGCTGTAGGCACCCAGATGTAGCCTGAGCTAGTCTGTAGATGTGCCTGTTTCCAATCCTGCCTCTAGCCCGGCTCAAGAGTGTACTTCAGCCCACACTGTAAGTGATTTTTTTCTCTTTGGATGGGCCCCTTGTATGTACATTATAGCTTTGTCTCTGGTTCTGTCTCCTGCTGCTTCTTACTTGCTTCCATAGATGGACCCTGGACCTGGTTCATTGCTTGTGATGCCCGGTGCTCATGAGTGAGGAACTCTGTTACCAGCCTCTGTCTCTTCCTGCCCTGTTTAGAGGTTGCAGGACTGTGTCTTGCTTAGTGATGGCACTGCCTGCACTGGAGTTACCTGGTTTGTGGTTCCCCTTATGGAGCAATAGGTTCAATCTTTATCACGTATTAGGGTATCCATCAGCTGTTCTAGACTTTATTTTTACATGGGGTTAAGTGATCCTAAACTTACTTGTGTCAAAAAGGATTGATTTACACACAACTTGATGTATTTTCCTCCAAGATTTTTCTTAATGGTATCAATGATACACTGTTCACATCTATCACAGAAGGGTGAAACTACTTAAAAAACCATGCAAACAATTTAAATAAAATTAATAACTTACTGAAAGTACAAACACTTAAATACTTCCTCAGATAGACTTCAGATGTTAAGTGGACTTTTCTGTTGTATTTGTGGAATTAAAAAAAGTAAAAACAAAGCACAGAAATTTGGACAAAAAGAGGAATGGTGAAGAGCATCATATATAGAATATATTATTGTCAAACTCAAAAATCCACTGGAAGGTCTACACTGGTGATGAACATTAATACTGTTATTTCTTACTCACACATGAGTAAAGCAATGATGGATCAGGGTCTTGCTATGTGAGATACAGTATATATTCAGATTAAAAAGATTTTCCAGATCGTAAGTATACAGTCAATATCACACAGATACAAACACTGAAGAGAAACCAGTGAGTCAATATTGCTTATCTACTCAGAGTTCTCAGCAGCTGTCTTAACATTTTTTTAGGCATCTAAACAAACAAGATTTAATGAAGGATGTGTTTGGATAAAGACAGCCTTTTTTTCAAATATTTCCAAGAGCTTCTTTTAAACCAGAAGTGAAGCACAGTGGTACTTGTTTAGAAATACCAGTCATCATAAAAGTTGGAGTCATTTGATGCTGAACACTAATGTTTTGAGATAGAGTTAACACAAAGATATGTAAGAAGGGATAGGCTGTGAAGGGAAACAAAATTATGTTGTATTATGTTTTTAAAAAGAATATTTACTTAATTTTTAAAGATCATACTGCAAACTTCCAAGTTTGACATTTTCTCTTGTAGGCACTGGAGAGTGCTCCAGACATCTACAAAGCATCTCCATATTAAAGTTTCCATCACAACAACATTTTACAGTTCAAAGAGAAAGGCTGTGGTACATGATGTTATAAAGTATCTGTTTTTACTGTGCAAATGCCTGAGTCTTGTATTTTTTATGAACTTGTTTTTTACCAAATCAGATCATGCTTTTCATGTTGACAAATCCCATTACAGTACCGAAGGGGTCCCTAGCTAATAGAACGTAACGCATTTGAGAAATGCTGATAGACATCAGGTTGATCAATCATCTAGACAGAGGAGACAGCTATGTAAAATTTTGCTTCCGAAATAAAACCTTATTCTAATATTATATCAAAGAGTACCCAGGGATTCATTTATTAGCAGGAGAGAAACCAAGTTGGTGGCTGAGAACTCATGGCTTATTTGCAAATCTGTGAATCCTAGTACACAAACTATGATAGTTCCCCAAAGACGTACAGAGTCCTAAGCAACAATAACTTCTTTTTACTCTTTAGTTTATTTACTATTGCCCTTGATATTTCATATGAAAATGAATTTACAGTTTATGAAGAAAAATTAACTACATCTGGATATGTAAAAATGTTGAATTAGAGATAAATGACACAACAAACACACAACAAAGAAATGAGATAAGAATAAATGGGGTGGTTTTTTTCAGTATTACACTGAGATACTCTTCACTGATTCATAGCATGCAGTTATGACTGAACTTCAAATCTGTTCTGTGCTGGAAAATATCCCAGGATCATAAACCCTGGGAAACTATATGAAAATGGAATTGCTAGGGTAGTGATAACATTTTTGTAAGTTTAAATAGTCTTTTATTAATTGTTTGTGGTTTATAGTCTCTGAAAAAACCAATTTAATATATTCAGTACGTGTTATAATGAGTTACAGTAAAAGAGTAATATTGTGTCCTGGAGTTTTTGGTTGACTTCCTGCTCTGAGGTGAACCACTCCTGAGCTTGGAGGAGGTGATAGGCTTTTTTGGGTCCCTCTTCTCTCCAAAGCTTAATCCTGTAGGACTCTTCCAAGCAGATCTTATACTCCGCTGTATTGTCCCTGCTGTAGATACTGGGGTTGTTGAAGTCACCCATGAAGACTACCAAAGTACAAAATAAGGGTTGAAGTTTCAGCAGTGAAATGGAAATATATTGTATTAGATTTGTACAAGTGAGGCAATTTTTTTTCCTCTCCTCTTGGAGTCAGATAGTTAGTTGTGCTATCTTAATGGAATTTAGACCACCTCAGGGACAATCCTCTGTTTTGTTACACGTTTATTAATAAATGAGCATGAAGAGGAAATATAGTCTTTCATTAAATATGTATTCAGATGATCAAGAAATTATATATGCAAATTCAGCACAACAAATCTGCAAATGTATATCACATACATAAATGTGTGTGTATATGTAAATAAAGATAAACATATTTTAAATTAAAGATGTTAGTGCTGAAATGTTAAAAATAAGTGTAGCTAGCCAGAATTTATAATGAAAAATTAGCACTGAAGTTATAATTACTTAATAGCCTAGCACTTTGGCAGTGACACAGAAAGATCGAAATACATGTGTTAGCTCAGTGGCTTAACTGGAACTTAAAATCTAGTACTACGCATGCTCCCTGAATTGGAGCAAGAGTCCTCAGCAGCTTGGAAGAATAAGCTGTAAATTAATGATTAGTTAGTACAGATGACACAGTGCATACTATATTATTTATTTTTAGTTTTGTCAGTGATAGTGTACCACAGATTGTCAACAGAGAAGCATTTAGAGCATTAATGCTTGTGCTCAGTGATAGAGACTAAAGGCTGGGAATGAAACACTTCAGTATTGCTGAATCCAAAAGTATTTTCTGCCTCCCCTACATAGTCTAAGTATCAGGATATTCACACAAAACAGAAAATTAGGACAAAGAGGAATCACATTATCAGCTTGTGTAGGATTCATCTAACACAATGCAGAAATCTACAGCACATCTTATCTTAAAACAGATGTCTAAGATAAGTAGATGCCCTCTCTCTGCTGAGTAGAAGGGGAATCTGAACAACTCACTCAAATATAGCTCTTTATATTCCATAAATGCAGAGAGATGATACTGCTGATCTCATTCCTCCTCATGCTTAGATTTTTCTGTTCTGTATAAAACATTTGTTCTTATCAGCCTGTGTATGACTAAATCCATTACACCTAAAGCTGCATAACAGTGAAATTAAAATAACACAATTAAAATTGTGTTTTTAAACTTGCAATGACATCAAAATTTATGCTCAGAACTGTACATTTAGTGGAGGGAAAATAAACTGAGGAACAATTAGGAGACATAATCTAAGAGTTTCCATGCTAATTCAGTTAAAACTCTTGTAAGTCATGCAAACACACAAATATATACATATGTATATAGGTATATAAAATCGTTATTCAAAATCATATAAACATCACTTACATAGAACTGGACAATCAAATCTGTAGTACAAGGCACTTCAAATGGGGAAACTTACCTTTGAACCCCGCAGCACAATGACATGAAAAGTGGCCAATTAAATCCATACAGATAGCTCTGTTTTTGCAAGGTGAACTTGAGCATTCATTAATTTCAACTTCACAGAAGGGTCCTTCATATCCAGTCACACAGTTACAGCTGTAATTATGCAAGTGGTCCTGGCAGAAACCGTATTCGGAACATTGGTTTCCAATGCAGTTGTCTATATCAACTTCACAAAATATGCCCGTGTAACCAAGGGGACATATGCACCTGTTATTGAAATGAGAGGGAAAAAAATCCCAACAAATCAAACCACAAAATCGTCAGTCTTGAATATATAGGTCAACAGTGACTAATAATGTTCACAATATTTTCACTTTGAATTACACACAAATTAATTGCAGGTTGTTGTGGGTTTTTTCAGTCTTCTTTATCTTTAATTAGTCACTAAGTAATTTTGTTTCTCACAGACTCCTTGTAATAATTAAAAGGAACTGCATGATAATAAAAATCCTAGTTAGTTAGGTGGGACAAACTAGTAGCTATCTAGATTTAATATCAAGCTTCCAATGACAAAGTTCAAATAGAAAACTGGTATAAACTATGGGTATTATGCATTTTAAGAATTTCTTTTCTGAAAATTTTTAGTTGCTTGCTACAATATCACTAAGAGAAAAACAATACACCTGGCTCGCTCTGGACACAAAATCAGTATTAAAATCCTTTTAATTAGAAACAAAGTTTGCAATATCTGTCTGTAACTTAAAAAAATCTACACAATTTTATAGAAATTGAACAGGATTTTTTTCCCACAGAGTAGGATGACTTATAAATTGTTTAAAACTCTAGATGATTTTTTAATCTTTCTCCCAATTTATTTTTTCAATGTGTGAATGAAAACAAAGCTGGGTTATCTCATAGATGATCCACATCTCATAAAATTAGAAAATCCCTTGTACTTGGCAATATTTTCTTTGATTGATCCTCTCTGTCATGTCCAGAGGTCTCTTCACACAGGAGGAGATAATCTTAAAATCTTACATATTCTTGATCCATAGTGATGTTAGCTAGAAGCTGGAAAGAACCAACATGTTAAAGAAGCCTTAGTTGTAGCAATTTTCCCTACTGATCCATCTGGCAGAAAGTTTTTTTTTCTTTAACAGAAGTGAATGTTCATGTGGCTGTTTGCTTCAGCCCTTGCTTATTATTCCTAATTTTTATATTAGACTTGTGGAAATTTCCACTTACATATTTTTATATCCCTATCAAATTTCCAACCGCATAATTGTAAATCAGTAGGAAAAAGACCCCATAAAAGATTCTGTATACAGAAAGGATCCTATGCAAGGTAGTATAGTGGTTGCTATTTTGAACGTCATTTCACAAAAGGTTTTTTGCAATATAACTTTTGGACTAAAGAAGTTATAACCATATCCACTAGTGCTATACTTTGTTCAGTTAGGCTCTAATATAACCTGCAATTCTTCTTAGCAAGGAAGAATTTGAAAGACCAAAGAACTTTGTCTATGAATAAACTAGAGATTGAGAAGGGCAGAATGCTATCTCTATACTAGCTCCATCTGTCATAATACTAATACAATAATTCTGAAGAAAAAGCAAGAGGGAAAAGAGATATGGATAAAATTAATAGTTTCTACTGTTTAATCCAATTAATTTTTTTTTTTTCTCCCAAGATAATCTGTGGACATCATTGCAGCTCTGAGAGTTCAAGAGTTGCTTCAGAGCACATTGAAAATTAGGTGATTTTTTCCTTTTATTTTGTGACTAAAAAAAACCTACAGTAAAGAAGTATCTTTATAAGGAGATACTGTTGTTTGTTATGTGGACTCTACAGCGGACTGAGTTTAGAGATGGTCTAGTCATTTTCTCATAATGAAAAGGCTTTTAATCTATGGAAAAATGAGGTATTATTATGAAATAAAATGGTTAATTCTTTGATCAGCAAAATCACCAAGTGATTAAGCCACAATTATTATGTTTTATATACATATAAACAAGTATCAACTGCTTTCCTTTCCACTGGCTCATTGCAGGAAGGTCCAGGCTTCATAGTCAGACTTCTGTCAACTTTGTGTCTTCTTGATTCCTAGGAAAATCTTTCATAGTACCTGAGGTCTGCCTTTGTGCTCCCTTGTGTTTCAAGGTGCATCTGTATAACCATTTTAGATCAGATGAGAAAAAAAGTTTTGTGATTAATTTCCTGGCTGTTCCAAACTGCAGTGTTTTGAATCACATTGCAGAGTACTGTCTGAGTATGCAAAATTGATTTATGCCAGTTGAAACTAAATCAGTAGATGTGCTCCTTGGAATACAGCTAATGCACACCAACTGCTAAAAGGCTTTTAGCTCATGGACCAAAATAGAGCTTGCTTGAAGTAAGCCCTCCATATCTTGTATAGTGTGGTTGCGAATTCTTCAGCAGCACCATTTTTTCTCTACAGATCCATTGCTACTGCGCTGCAGTACCTACTCAGGAAGGCATAGCTACTGTATTCTCTTCCAGCCTCAGTCACTCCTTAGCCAAGGAGAAATCTTCCCCTCCCTCCATATTACAAACAATGATGTTATGAGCATCATATTTTTCAGTGCTTCAGGGTCTGAAGAAATTTAAACAAGTAAGAAAGGTTACAAGAAAGTAACCTTTGTTTTTCCTGGTGAAATTATAACTGGGTATCTTTCGATTTAATATGGGCCATCTCCTGCCACAGATAAATTAAGCTCTTATTTTTTTGACTCTTCATTTCATATCATTGCTCAGGAAAAATAAAATCATGAAGTTTTTTCTTGTTACTTCAGTGTGAAAACTTTGCTTGGCTTAACTATTAAGTATAGGTTACTGCTTTCTTGAATATAAAGAAGCGGTTGTGTTGGTTTTTTTCTTCAGTATAAATATGAATAGAAAATAACTTTAAAACTGGATATTTCACTTGTCATGTGAAACAAAGTGACTGACTTATGCAGCTAGTCAAGCCCAAATCTGTGGCAGTGGCCCAGAACAATGTAAAACTAGAAAATAATGGTGTAGAAAGAGATTTTGTTC
This sequence comes from Psophia crepitans, assembly GCA_013399095.1. Lineage (NCBI taxonomy): Eukaryota > Metazoa > Chordata > Aves > Gruiformes > Psophiidae > Psophia > Psophia crepitans. The sequence continues at coordinate 191,988 of VWZZ01001620.1, read as the reverse complement.
TGTTGGTACTTGCCAAACACATACATTAATGCAAACAGTTTTCTAGTCCTCCTAATAACAAGTTAATCTCTTACTGTGTGTTATGAATTAAAACATCTAAGGATCATTCATTTATTATTTATAATCCAGACTGAGGTTTAGAGCAGATAGGATCTGGAAGTTAAATAATTTCTAAATAAACATAATTTACAATAATCTATATCAAATTCTGATGACATATTTACAAATAACTTTAGTGCATAACATCATATATAGAAAATCTACAAAGGAAGGCTAAAATATATTTAAATTAACAAGTTAGTATGAGTCTTTATTTAAAATCTGTACTGTACAATATGTCTATTTTTCAATAAAACCGGACCATTTTTATGCAGTAAAAGTCTAAACTAGTGAGGTCTTTAAGTTTGGTGCATTTTTTGTTAATTTAACAGCATTAACATATAATAGTTACCACTTAGATTAATGCATTATATATTCAACAGTACAATGTACAATGCAGATACAGATTACACTGTGCATATTTCTTAAATTTAATGTATAATAGTGTAAGTGCAGTTCTGTGGGCTTTGGATATCAGTATCTGACTGCATTCATTTGCAGCTTTAATATTTTTATAAGATTCTAAATTATCCAAGATGTTTAATATATGTCATCATTTCATCTCTAAGTCAATCTGTGAAATGAGTCTTGAACACAGTTTTCTTAAACACTGAGGAACACTGACATAGCTGAACTTCAAATGTCTTTTCCTGTCTGTCTTAGAAATAATATCAAGAGCAATGATCTCTAAGTAATTAAGTCTTTTACACTTGTAGAAGTAAAAATACTATCACCACATTAGATTTTAATGAATATGACCTTGCATTAATACTTCTGCTGCACTGAAATACTGAACATGATATCAAAAGCTTTGAATCATGGATTGATGTGCAGTTTCATTTGCTGCAAAGCTGAAATTCTTCTCTGCAATAAATTAAAAAATAATTTATATACAGAGACATATGATAGCAGAATATCTATTTATGAGTGAATCTCTAGCTCAGGAAACATGTTTTTTGCCCTTATCAGTAGGATGCCCCAGCTGTGCACTGACACATCAGTGCAGGGGCTCAGCCTGGCTGTGGCCTGAGCTGGGTTTCAATGATATAATTGCTGCTCCAGGGCTCAGTGACTGCTTCCTTCCCTGCTGCAGCTTCAGCTCTGGGAATAGCCCCTCTGGAAGGGGACACATACCTCCCAGGAAGGACCAGGAGATCTAACGACACTCCCCAACTACTTTCTTAAGGAAGACTAGAATGTCAACCTTACAGACTGGGGGAACATTGTAAGGATGAGCATGACAGTGAAAAAAAGGTAAATATGAAGACATTTTGTATTAACATTAATGGGAATAAACAGTAAGTTCTTAGCTTCACCTCTGTCATCTTTTGTCCACAGCAAGATTTTGAGTGTAACAGATCCTGGGAGGTAAAACCAATACCTCAGTGCTTTTGCTACAGACATGGATTCTAGTAGTGACACCAAACACAAGCCACAGTCACCTTATTGTGGATTGCTTTGCTCCCACACATGTCATGCAGATGACTGTACATTGCTACTCCACTGCTTAAATCTAGTTAACGTTGCACAATAATTTGATATGTCTGTTAAATAAATATGAAACAGTGATGCAGATAAGTCAGGCATGGAATTTAGTCTGAGAAGGAACATGTTACTCAGTTGCAGATGGTTATGGCATAGCTGCTCTGTATTCCTACCAATATGCAGCAGGATATAACTTTTTATCACCCAAGGTCTAAAACAGCAAGTGTGCAGCTAAGTAAGTTGGTACTAGTTAGTCCAGGCAGGGCAGCTGTCACAATGTCACCGCGGACTGCTTGCACTGGAAAGATGTAGTATGGCTTGTACACATAACGGGGTACAGTGGATGAATCTTTAAAATGACTGAAAAAAGCCAAAGGCCAGACTGAAGATGTGGTTATGCTGATCTGTGCTAGAAGATGACCCAACTATTTTCTCTCTTGAGACAGAAGACACATAGGGGCACTGAAGTTTGGTATTAACAAAGACTTCCCAGTATTTCTTTACCATGTTTTTTAATGAATGTTTGGGTGGGTGTTTTTGTTTGGTTGATGGTTTTTTGTTTTGTTATGTTGTGGTTTTTGGGTGGGTTTGTTTGTTTTTTGTTGGGTGGTGGGGTTTTTTGTGTTTTTGTTGTTTTGGTTTTTTTTAATTATAGTAGTCCAAGCAGATAACTACATTTACTCAGTATTTAAGATTTTGGTTTCTAGTTGAAATATGAACAGCACACACATTCATAAATGGACTAAAAGGTTATTTAGTTTCACTTTGGCTTTTTTAAGCATTTGTATTCTCTACAGAAAAGCTGTTGCATAACTCATTACAGAGATATTCCCTAAGAAATTGTGACTTAAATTCACCTACCTTCTGGAGTTATAGCAAAGTGAGGAAAAGTATTTTTCCACTTTCTTTAGTGGGAGAAGCCTATTATTGCCACAGAAAACTGTGTATGTCATAGTACTAACTTCATATGGCACTGCCAACTAGGTCCTGCAGTCAAATTGTGTATGTATCATAGGATGAATGCAATTGAAAATAGAAAATTAGATATAAAAAAATAATCTAATCAAAGGATTTAATTTATCCATCTGTTAAAAAATGGAAAAAGTTAAGGATGAATGAAATAACAGAAGATTTACATTTTAAGACACTTAAAAAATTAACTTTTCATCATCTTACTGGCATCATGCAAAGAAGTGTTTCATACTCTAAAGCTTTTTATTAAACAGTGTGTCACTAGGTAAGGCTTTGTTTTTTTCCTAGTGAGATTAATTCAAGATTGAATTATACATGTTGAAATTTATATACTGAATAGTAAAACATGAGTTGGAAATTCAAGCTTTACTGTACACCAAATCTAACTTCTTAATGGAAACATTTCCTGCATAAAAACTCATGAAATTCTGACCTCAGAGCTGTATCGATAAAGTACATTTTTAAAACATATGAGTTTATCATGACCTTTTAAACAGTCGCAAATTCTACAACGCGGCTTCTTCAAGTATCTTAATCTAATAGTTCTCAGACCTTGCTGGGCTTTCCTGGGGCTAGGATAAGTGCAGAACTTCATCTGAATAGACTGACTGGACTGAAGAAATGTGAAAAACAGGACAGGTAATGGAAACTATATTTAATTTTAAATTCTGTCTTCTCTCTCTGTTGCTCCCCTTCACTAAACAGACTACTATAAAATACCTATTAGAAGTTATTTCACTTAGTATCTTGGTTGTCCAAAATGTAACATTGGCAAGGAATAAATTCACAAGGGTGAAGCAAACAGAGTAATAAAACCCCCCTTGGATTTCAAAATAGGAAGATCAACTCCTTGAAGAGTTCTTTCACTTTAATTATTCATTAAATCCTTCTCATTGAGCTATGTTAAATCAGTTCTCTCTCTCCTACAGAGAACATAATGAAACAATACAGGTTCTTTTGGAAGGAAAATTCAAATACTTTTTTATGTCACAACACTGTTTATTTACTGAGGAAATCAATCTACTCTGTTTTTTCTCTCAAGTATTTGTGGCCAAAGGCCAAGAGATTCTATTGGCATGTGTATGCAATTGGTCTGGCATTGTATCTGCCAGATTCATCATATCGACAGCTAAACCATGAACCCAGTGGCAGGAGCAGTAATTCTTTCAAGAAGTTATCACTTTAAATACATGCTGATTAACTTACGATATCTCAAACAGTACAGACTCAGCTGGAAGTGTAATAATTCATTTGAATTAATAAGAGGCTTTGTGTCAGTGTGATTGAGGCTACTTTAGTTGTGTGAGAAGGCTCTCTAAACTAAAGGAGTAAACCTCCAAACAGTTATTGTTGTGATTATGTTGCTCTTATTATGTAGTCTTACTAAGCGTTATATTATATCACAGATCTTTCACCCAGATCAATTCTCCATCCTGAACTCAAAGGAAATTCTCTGCATATATTAAAAATACAACTATGTGACACTACTGTCTGGAACAGAAATTTCAAAATGGGAGAAGCAATAGAAGATGACATGGTAAGGAGACAGAAAGTTAGAAAATATACATACACCTGAGTGCTTATTTCCACTCTGGAAAAATGTGACAGCTTGTGGAACATGAGAGCTTTAAAAAGGGGGAATGTTGTTGAAGCTAAACTAGGTACCTTCCCTGTTTTCCTGGTCATAGCATTGCTGTAATCCACCACTGCAACAATACATTATGATCAAAGTTTAATAATTATTTTATGTTAAAGGTTTTTTTTTAACTAGGAGAAAAGTCTAGAGTTTTACATTAATTTTCCATAAATAGAAAAACCCTAATACTTAACATTTTGGCTTACTTAATACATGGAGAAGATAAAGGTAAGTGATGTTTTGAATTACTGTAATAGCCTTAAAAATGGATCTCAGTAGGGTTGTTAATGGCACTTACACATCTAATCCTCCATATATTCTGCTGACAGTTTTCTTATGTCTTCCTGAAACTCCTTTGCATCAAATACAACTCTTGATAACTCCCTTATCAAAAATTATACCCATTTTAGGATAGAAATCATATGCAAATTGCAAAAGTCTGTTGAACAAGTTGGGTGACTACAGTACTTACATTCATTTCCTCTCCTGTTCTTTTGATTTTAATAGTGTATTGGAAAGGGGAAATGACAATTGTTTCACTTGCTGACAAAAAAGAACTCTTCGGAAATACCATTATCGTTAAGGAAGGAATAATTCAGTTGTCTTAAAAAAATGCATTACTGTCACTGAGATACAACCATCCTCTATCAACACAGCAGGTATTATACAGTAAACACTTGGCACATTGTCTTTGCAAAATAACTAGTTTTGTTCCTGTGAGGTCAAATTCTCTGATGAGGAAACTGTCCACTAACCCATCTTGGACCAGGATCTTAATCGTATGTTTTCTTATCCCTTAGACAAATGGACTGATCTGTCAACTTAATTTGTTTTTCAAAGACTGAAAAAGTAAGAAGTGTTTTCTCTCAGTAGCCTGAGTCTGAGTCAGAATTAGTGAGATAAGATAAAAAGTTCTTGTTTTACTAGAAGTTTTCAGACCTACTCATTTCTTGATAAATACTAGTGGATTTTGTAAGGTAAACATGGCTTTGTCCTTCTATCAGAATGCTTTTGCTGATACAAACAGGAAAACCACAGATATATGAGTCAAATAAAATGTCAAAATAGGGTCCAGTAATTTGATAGGAGAATTGATTGCAAGCTGGTAAAAAGAAAGGATGCATACTTCATAAGGACTCTGTGGCAAAAATTCCTTTTAACTCTGGTATATTGAGAATCATATACTTATCTGCATTTGTGTACTTATCTGGGGATTTCACTTATTATTACAAAAACAAAGCTTGAGTGGAAGAAATCTTTGAATTACTTCTATTTCAATTTTGTCTTAATTTTAACTTTTCTAAATAGAAACACTAAAGCATATTAATTACAGTGCTTCTAAGTACAGAACACAGCATAAAATTAAAGCCTTTCAAAATACATTCACAGAAGTTATGGAGAGATTTTAGTTATTCTGTGGTTTTTTGTAGAGGAAAAATAAATAATTCAAGAATGGCTGCACTCTGCTTATTGAAGAAATTCTTTTCCATTTAGGTGTCCCCATACTTTTATAAAATCTCATTTTCAAATATCTACGGCATTCTATAGCTCACTAAGGAAAGCACATACTTGACATATTTTGTCAATACCTAAAAAGCCACAAATAATTCAGCATTTCAACTATTCACTTGCAAATAATAATTCAAGTTTTAATAGGAAATGTCACTCCATGTCACACTCCAGGCACATAAAATGTTTACCATTTACTAAAATAGATTATTTGTTTGTCTGAGATTTTGCATTGGTTTAACTTCTTTGTCCATCAAAGAGGAATATTTGTGAGGTCTTCCTGTGCAATACTTCATATTACGCAGTCTTATTGAATGCACATGCTTATTGAAAGTTAGTACCCATGACATTTTATGGTCTGAGAAAATATTATTGCAGTAGTGACTCCCTTCGTAATTCCTGTTGAAAGGAAAAATATCTACATATGGCATAAACTTCTTTATTAAGGCTTATATGGAAAGTGTCATATTAGTACCTGTATTTATTAATTCCATCTTCACATGTGGCTCCATTTTGGCACTGGTTTACCTCACAGTCATTAATATTCTCCAGGCATGTTTGTCCTGTCCATCCAAGAGCACAGACACAGTGAGACTTCTGATTTTCTTCACTGTAGAAGCAGCTACCTCCATTTGCACACACCTGAACATGAGAAGTACAAATACATAAACAGGCTTTTCTCTGTGTGTTGTTTTTTTTTTCTGCAAAGAGTAAAATTTAATGTTGTTGGTAAATATGGTTATTTAATCTTTTTATGTTGTATTATTAAAAAAGACAGAACTCCAAGAACTCAAAATACTGAATGTCATTAAATCAATATATCACTTCATTGTTTAGTTGGAAAGAGGCATTTTTGATTCAATTTAACAGTGCCATTTTCATAACTGACCTTAAATTGTGCTTCTAGGAGGGATGATAGTGAACTAGTGTGCTGGGATAGAGTTAATTTTCTTCATAGTAGCTGGTATGGGGCTTTGTGGGATTTGTGCTGAAATCAGTGTTGATAATACAGAGATGTTTTTGTTATTGCTGAGCAGTGCTTACATAGAGTCGAGGCCTTTTCTGCTTCTCACACCACTCCACCAGTGAATAAGCTGGGGGTGCACACAGAGTTGGGAGGGGACACAGCTGGGACAGCTGACCCCAACTGACCAAAGGGATATCCCATACCATATGGCATCATGCTCAGCATATAAAGCTGGGGGAAGAAGGAAGAGGAGGGGGATGTTTGGGGTGATGGCATTTGTCTTCCCAAGTAACCATTAAGCATGACGGAGCCCTGCTGTCCTGGGGATGGCTGAACCGCTGCCTGCCATGGGGAGTGGGGAATGAATTCCTTGTTTTGCTTTGCTTGTGTGCACAGCTTTTGCTTTCCCTGTTAAACCATGTGTATCTCAAACCACGAGTTTTCTCACTTTTATTCTTCCTATTCTCTCTGCAATCCTGCCAGGGGGGAGTGACTGAGTGGCTGTGTGGTGCTTAGCTGCCAGCTGGGGCAAAAACATGAAAACAATCTGGTTATTTTTCCATTGAAGGAGTAGAACAACTGTTTCTGTGCTTAAAATCTACTCACAATTTATTTGAATTTGTGGCTATCAGGAAAAAATACTGATTTTTTTTTTTAAAATCATCGTAATGCTGATTCACAACCTATCTTTGAGGGTTTCTTTGTTTGTTTTGGAGTTGGGTTTTTTTGTGGGTTTGGTTGGGTTTTGGTTTTTTTGTTTGTTTGTTTTTTTTTTTTTTTAGATATAGATATACACACACACATATATATATATATTACATCTATGCTCTACAAATACCAGGACCTTTCTTTTCTACTTGAAGATATTGAAAAAATAATAAACCTATACTGGAACAGCAGTTATTCTTTTAGCTTTTATTTTCTAATATTACTTACTAAAGCAGTATTTCCTGTATTCTTCAAAAAATTACAGAAGGTTATAGGTCAGAATGAATGCTCCTTTCTTCATTTTACATTTAGGGTCCCACTTAATTTCCATGAAAATTTCACCAGTGTAAAACCAAATAACACATTTTCATTTCAAAGCATTAAGACCCCCTCCTAATCAATTGATTTCTAAAACGGTGTCTAGAAGATGAGTTAATGCACTAGTACTTCAGTTTGATTGAGTCTGAATCTCTTTATAATGTCATTAAGATTTGTAATAATAACAGTTCTTGGCAGAAATCTTCTAGTATTCATTTGTCTTTGATTAAGTTTTAAATTGACCTTAAAATTAAGAGATTTTCACTGTGCTCTCACTACTGAATTTTAGACTTAGCTTGGGACTCTCTTTCAATAAGACAACTTCTTGAAGAAAAGCACCGCTCAACACAAAAGCAAACTCCTGTGTGTATAATTTTGGAAATATCTTTTTTTTTATTTTTATGTCTTTTTTATTTAAACATTTCTGAAGGATGTTGTCCTGAGGCTTACTAATTTCTCAAAACTCAAACAAGCTTGCAGTCAAGAAAACCATGTAGAAAAATCTTAGATAATTAAGACAATAGTTATATTTCAGTACTGCCACAATATTATATTAATTATATTCTGATGTTGCTTTGATACTTTATACTATGAAGAAAGATGTTATCCTTTAAGATGTTATTGCAATCTAAAGCAAAAAAATAAAGTTATGGAAGATATTTTTAGCAGCAAATCTAGTTAGTAGTTTTCTGTATCAGATAGATTTTTATCTCTGCTGTAATTCCCTATCAGTTTAAATATTGAAAATTTTGAGTTAGATTAAGGGGTTTATAAGAGATTAAAGGTTAAATATATCTATTAATCTATTACTAAAGTCAAATTAAATACCTCTACATTGTTGTTTCCTAAACTTTGAACTTGCATTGTGGTTTTCTATATTTACTGCAAAATTTTTTTTCTACTTTTTGTAATACAAGAAATGCGTTTAAATGAAAATAAATAGACAAGTGGGCTTCTGAAAGTACAGCATCCTCCCATCAATAAGTATTTTCTTTTCCCCTTTTTCTCTTCTCTACATGTTATCTGTTGTCCATTGCTCCAGTGCTAAGACACTGAGTTAGAAGAATCTCTCTTAGTGTAATCATTATTTCTTAAGACCTTCCATCTTGCTTTTCCTGAACTTCTCCTGAAGTGAATGAAACTGATATACACACACACTTTTTTTTTTCTTTTTTTCCCCAGGCATATATTTTTACTACAGTCTTCAGGATTTATTACTGCAAAATCAATTGTACCTGGACATTGAAAATTTTACAAGAGTGTAATTTTAGTTAATCTGCCTTATGTTGTTTCCTAGATTAGTTGTACATTAAGCAAGTAGATTTTTTTCTTAAAACAAATAAAAACCAAATAAAAATCCCTTCTCAAAACAAAAATATCATAAATTCAAGAAATATTTGCTGAAAAGTACAGAAGTTATGAAAATAAAAAAACCCCAACCTGTAAAGTATGATTAATACAAAAGAAGCACTCCGCTTAATTTAGCTGCTTGTAGATTTATCTTTTAGCTACCTAGTAGGTGCTATTGAATCATTCGTTGTAGAGGAAATGCTTGAAATCCTTAGCTTGCCTATAAGCAGAACCTTATGCTTTTCCTCGTCTCCGGAATATGAGTTAGTTCTCCTAATTTATGCAGAGTCTCCTAATTTATGCAGAGAAAACATCCACTATGTTTCCTTTTATTCAGTTTTGCTACTCTAGCTCCTGGAAATTAAGCATTATTTTTCCATGCCGTAAGTGTAGCAAGTATTAAAACAGTTTCTGCAAAGAACTGTATAGAAAATATACATAAATGTGTATATTGCTCAGCATCTAAAACCCTACTTGTAATGCCTACTAGCACTAGTAATTGAAATCATTGGAATTCCTTATTTTTCGGATTAATTTCACATAACAATCACCAAGTTCACAGATGTCAATTGTCCTTTGCAAACGTACATGCTAAATTCCACCCTACTTTTCCAGATCATTTCTCCAAGGTGGTGCCAGATTAAATTTTATCATGTGTAATCTATTCCACCATTCAGAAATAAAATACTGAGTGGAACTGGGTGCAAGTCAGGTCCTTACAGTATAGTACTTACAATTTCCCTTGGACATTTGTCCAGAAGACTACTGCAAGAATGATTGAATATATTTATCTTATGTGCTTTACATCAAGGTGGAGCAGGTGCACAGTTTCACTAACTTGCCTATGGAATTACTACATCAGAAGCTGATCTATTTATACTTTTGTTAAGGCTTTTTACTTTTGCCATTTCTAGTCTTGTTATAGAAAGAAATTGAATTGGCAGGAGATTGTTCACTTCTGAACAGCTTTTGGCTAACTACCCCTCCTTTTGTTTTTTTTTTTTTTAGTTGTTTTGAAGGTTTTTTTGGTGTGGTTTGTTTTTTGTTGTTGTTGTTGTTGAATTTTGAATGTATATATGCATATAAAATAATGTCTGTCTTTTCTCACTTTTTCTGTCTTCACTGTCCTGTGCAGGTTCTCGAAGATAAACACATAGTGATTCAAAGACAGCCTCCTCCACTTTTTTTGTGTTCTCCAGAGCAATCTTCTATTAAAGCCTCTAAGTGTTTTCTTTCTTGTTTAACATTGAAAAGTTTATCTTAAACCAAGAAGGCTTAATTTGAAAGCATCATCAAGATTTGAGGCCCACAAGCCTCTCTCTATGTGTAAATTCCTTAAACAGATTGATAAAAATACACACACGCAAATTGTTTTCATGAAGGCATATTAAAACCTGTTTAAATCAAACTATCAGTGTAGTGCTTGCAATACGTCAGAACTGCAAAGTCAACTTCTAATTTGAAAGTCAAGCATCACATGTCACATGCATGACAAGCAACAGAGATTTGCTGAAGATAGTTATCTGCAGGTACAACTTTGAGGTTAAGCAGAAAAACCTCAGTGAAAATCTTCTAGCTTTCAAAATTTTGAGGTTTTGTTTTTTGGATTTTTGGGTTTTGTTTTTTTTTTCTTTCTTTTTTCCTCCTAATATATAGAATCATAGAATCACTAAGGTTGGAAAGGACCTCTGAGATCATCAAGTCCAACCGTCAACCTAACACCACCATGCCTACTAGACCATGTCCTGGACCGCCGCATCTATGCGTTTTTTGAATATCTCCAGGAACGGTGATTCAACCACCTCTCTGGGGAGTCTGTTCCAATGCCTCATTAAAAAGAAAATCAAGCTCAAAGAAAACAACATGACATCCATACTTTATTTTTATCACTTTTCCATGATTTATATGACTGCCTTACTTTTACAGATGAGGAAACTGTATAAACTTGCACAGCACGTAAGGACCAGGACAAGCATGGAAGGGTCAGTTCCTCTAAATGCTAAGTATGTGCTGAGCACATAGATATTCCCATTCAAAAGCTTGGAACTTTAATCCTGACTGCAAATGTAGCAGGGTAACTTGGGATCATTTGGCTCATAAAAAGACGAAACAACTTCCAAGTAAATTATGCAAGTGGAGTTTAATAATCCAGTTGGACATAACTTTAGTACTGTAAAGATGTAGATAGACACTGAGAGGACTTTTCAGAGATGGTTCAGTTTCTAATTTATATGGGAATTATTTTTTAAAAAGCCACATTGATGCACACTAAGTGTGTCTGCTTACATTTTAAAACTGAAAATAAAATTTAAAAAATAATTGAAAAGCACTTTTTAAGTTTTATGATTCCTTTAAAAACACCAACAACCACTGGCTAACATCTTGACGTTCCCACAGTTACTGCTAAAATTTAAAATCCATTCTTAGGAAATACTAATGGAATTTATGACTTTGTGAGCTTGGTAACAGAATTTTGAAAAACTAGTGTTGTGAGTGAAGCAATGAAATGGCTCGATAGGACTTAGCCACAGCCACTAAAAATAATCACACATCTTAGTGTGCCTCTTATTTTGTGATTATATGAGTAATAGGTGGACTTTTGAAGTGAATAATCTCTTCAGGCATGTGATGGAGTTCCCATCACTGGAAGCTTTCAAGATGTGATTAGATGGGGTGTTAGATAATCTCATCTTGGCTCCATTTCCCACAAAGGATTGGAGGAGATATGGTCTTTTGTGGTCCCTTCCAACCTGGACTGTTCTGTAATTTTATGGTTCTATTATCAATGTCCAGTATGTTGCAGTTATTTGTTATTACCAGTGCTCTTATCAATTGCTTATGAACTCCTGTTAATAAAAATATTGGGGGTTGTAGCATACATCCTCTATTCAGATTGGAGAAGAATATTTTATTTATTCCTTTTGAAGCCAAAATTTTGATTTATTTTAAGTTCTTTTATAATTCCAGGTACATGGCAGGTAGGCTTTATCCTGGTTACAGAGTTAGGATTAGATTTTGCAATGTAAAGGAAGAGATACCCTGTTTTAGTACATTCACATTTCTGTTTTTGATATTTATTTTTAACTGAATTATAATTAAAATAATACTTAAAAAAACCTTAATGATATAAGTGTTATGCTGGGAAAGAAAAAAAAAAAAAACAACACAACAACAAAACCACAAAACATTAGTACCATTATACATTTATATAGATATAAAAAAGCCCCAATGATGTAAATTTACTTTTTATTTATTAAGAAAATATTAAAAATAGTGGCATTCTTTTCAGTCTATTGTACTGAATACACAGATGTAAAGCCATCCACCGTAATTAAGGTACCATTGGAAACGGAAAAGAAATGAAAGAATGCAAAAACATACTTACTTTCTTGCCACAAAAAATAGAGAATTAAATGCTGAATTATGTAATTTACTCAATAATACAAAACTTTTATTTCAAATTATTACTTACTCTACACCTTTAAAGTATTCAAATATTCATTTGTTTGAATAAGGCCTTTATTTTTTCCAATATGCAAATAATTACTTTAATGATCTATAGGCTAAGAAAACAAGTAAAACCCAAACATAACTCTCCTTTATTTTAGTTTCTATTCTATTTCCCATCAGAAAATCTACTAATTATTCACACTATGCCTAAATTAAGTGTCTCATACAGTCATACATATATATATTATTAAATCTTTTTTCCCACATGACATTTATGATGGTCTATGAAATGTTTGCATGAATAAATTAAATATGTTTGAGGGCTTTTAAGCACATATTACAGCAAAATGTTTTAGTAGCTCCCATCAGCATCCTTGGCATACTATCTCTTCCCATCCTAACTCGCCATAATGATTATTGCATCATTATGGTGTTATGCCATATACAATAAATTTGCACTCAGTATGACACTTTAAATCATAAAAATGTTAAAATTTACCAGATGCTGAACAATTCAAATATAAACCTTTGAGCCAGTGAGTATTTCAGTATTGCATTTCATATTCATTGGTGAGTATGTAGCCATGGACTTCAAGGTGACATAAATGTTGATTGCTTCTTTGTAAACACATTGCCTGCTCTGCACAGTATATTTTTATAGTGAATATATTTCAATAAAAGAATTGACTAAGCCTTTGAAACACTGGTTATCATGTTTGAGTAGCTGTTTGAAAGGGCTATATAGCATTGTGTACAGAGCTTTTAAAATAACTATCATAATAAAAATGTGCAACAGTATTTTACTTTGTCACGTATCAAAATCTCAGTAGCTCAAGGGCCTGAGTCTGTAGTCCACATTGGTGTGAATGAATCCTACCCAAACTAGTAATTTAATTGAAAAGGTCGCTAAAGGGAGGTGAGAAGGATACAGAAAATACATTTCTTAATGTATTTTTCTTAAATACATCTGGGTACAAAATGGATGTTATTTTGATTTAATCATTGTCAGTATCTAACTTAAATATTTCTAAAATACTTTGAATGTACAAAAATGAAATTTATTCCTATATTCTGTGAGCATTTAAGAGTAACTTGGAAGAAGAATTTTGCTTTTTTCTCTAACTCTATTTTCAGCTCTCATTGCAGCAGTTAATCTTGGTTTTTTTTGTTGTTGTTGTTTGGTTGACTATGGTCTTTACTTTTGGTTTTAATGAAAATGAAGCTTTTGTCATTCTTTCTGTATAATGATGTCCCATCAGCCTTCTCTCTAGTAACTTTTAAACAAATGAAACATTTCAAGCAAATTTTGCCTCAAATTCCTACAAGTTTCACAGCATAGCAGCAGCAAGTAGGAGACAGAAGGAGACATCAGTGAATAAACCTGTAAAGATCAAGAAAGGTAGACCTCAGAGATTACACATTTTATCGGACAATGACCAAACTAGTCACCTTGTAACCATGGGATAGAAACTGTGAGAAAGAACCCATGGAATAATTAGTTTGTAATGAAGGTAATAGGGAACAGTAGATGAGGTAATGGGTGGTGAGGCTAACGGACCATAGCAATGCACAATGCTGCTATGTTCCTTGCGTAGTGCCTACCTAACTGGACAATAGGTCTGGAGATAGTAATCTTATGAAGTTGTTATGGACAGGTGCATCCATGTTATGGGACAGCAATGACACTGCGCATGCCCACAAGGACCTCTCCAGGTCCTGTTCATCCAGCGAACATGGATGTGCAACCACCAATGACCACTGAAGACCCCTTGAAGACCACTGACTCAAATCACTGAGTATGCGTGATGAGGAGGAGCATATGCAAATGGATTCCAAGAAACTATTTTCGTAGGACTGCCTTTTCTAGGAAATGTAATGAGTACGTATATTTTGGTCCTATATAACTGGTGTGTTGGTGATCACCTGGCATGCATATTGGGTGGAGCTATCCCCCGTGCATCCAGTGCTGCAGTAAAGAATGCCTGCCTTTTAACACTGCATTGGTGTTATGAGGTTTATTCCCAGGTTTTCAGTGACAACATCATGCACTTTTGGATGTGTGTATTACAGAGGAAAGAGTAAGGTTAGCATGAGAATATATCAAGAATGAGTACCGTGTTTAGGAAATCCATGGGAAATAACGCTTTGTCAGCTCACTGCTCTTAGAATAACTTGTTTGATTTCTCCAAAACACGGAAGGAAATATATCACTTTCTCCTACCTCTGTGTTTCCAATACATGGTGATAAACATGTGTAATTAAATCCATGAGATTTATCCACACACAGTGCTCCCGGGGCACAGCTTATATTGTAGAATAGGCAGGCGTCAATATCCAGTTCACATCTTTCACCTTCAAAACCTGCACCACAAAGAGAATGTTTAATCACAGTTCATTCAGAATATTGACATTATGTCTGTTTAAGGTGTTAGCAGTTAACACCACTCTACTAAAGTGATTTGGCAGTTTTATTTCCTAAACAAAGTGAAAAAGTGGGATTCTTCATAAAATGTTTATTACATACATTGAGATATATTGCTATTTTTATGTTGCTGTTTCTTAAACTTCAATATTCGGATGGCATTGTCTTTGTTCTGTTTAGAAAATACAATAAATTTCCAATGACTCACCTATAGGGCAAGTACACTTAAAATTATCTTCATAGTCAATACATGTTCCTCCATTTTCACATGAATTGGAATCACAGTTATTAATATGCACCTCACAGAATTCTCCTGGATTTGAAAAAAAATATCCTAAAATGTTAAGAATTAATACCATATTCTTAAAAAAAACCACACATGAACCATCTTAGTAATATTGATGTAATAAGTATTGTTTTAAATAATCTTTCTGGAATATTGGTTAGAATTTAAAGTTCTTGTGTATGTTTCCAGACTCCTTTCTTTCCATTTATATAAAAAAGTCTCAAGGTCCTCAAAAAAAGGTCAAAACAAGCTCTTTCAGTATTAAAAATACTATTTCAGATGGGATCCAAATGGGGATTGAAAGCTGAAAAGGAAGGATTTTTACTGGTAATATTTATCTGAAAGGGAGGTAATACCTTTGCATTTTCTTCTACTTTTTACTGTTGCATGAGTCAATCCTGATCTCTGCTCAAAACTTTCAATTCCATTATGTATATATTTCATTTCTTTTCTGGGCTCCATTTTGGGGAGGAAAAAGCTAGTCACATTTGTCTGAGGTAACCTTTAGTGTCATTCCACTGAACAATTACTTGCTCATTTAGCTGAAGACTTTTTTTAGCTCAACAGGAAGAAATAACTGAACTTGTAACTGGGCAGTTCTAAAAAAAAATGTACCAAAGAGAAATATATGTGCCAAAACCAGCATATACTGAAAACAATATAATGAATTCTGTGCAAAAGTTCTTGAGGTGTTTTTTTTTCTTGTTATTGCTGTGCTATTGTTCCCTTTTCCATTATCTTTTTTGTTATTATTATTTTTAATTTACTACTTCTACAGCAGGACTCGAGTAATTTTAGGGGGTTTTTTAATTTTTGAAAAGATAAAGAATAGAGAAATGAAAATGAAAACAATATTGTTGAGAAAATTAGAAGAAGGTGGAGGAGTTTTGAAAGGTTTCAAGGAGGAAAATTTCAGAAAAGAGTAGATTACTGATGTTTTTACCACCAACTTGTTTGTAATCAGTGTAACTTCACTCAGTGTCTTAAGCAGAAAAAAAATTGAAAGAGCTATACAGGAGAGAAATGTTTGGGAGAGTTGTACAAGAAATTGGGATCATTTCTTAATCAGACAAGATGTTCTGTAGAATGTTGTATCAAAAGTTAGTATTCTATTTGAAGTCCCTCACAAAAAAAAAAAGAAAAGAAATAATTTTACTTCAAATAATGAAATTGTTTTTAAATTTTTAATCGGCTTTCCTTTTGATCTAAAGCCAGAGACATCAGGAGAACATGAACTGATAATATAAAATTTGGTAAGGAAATGACTATGTCTCTGTTTCAGCAAAGCATTTCTGCCAATTTCATGCACTTTAGTCCATTCCTAATACAAAACACTTAAGCTTAAAGAAATATACACAGTATCTTTTAATATATTGGAATGTAGTGTCAAGCTAAGATCTAAGGACTGTTTTTTATGGACTTCTATGAATGTAAACAGGAATATACTTATTAATGCCCTAGTGCTGTGATGTGTTGGCCAGAAACATCTATCTTGGACCAACAGGTGCTGAACCACATGTACAATCTCATGTGTTTACAGAGGGGTAACCAGCTTGCAGGTTTTTAATGTTTATTTATTTCATGCTTTTGCTCCTCAGCCTATAATAGCCCAGTAATAAAACACATAAATTTTTTTACAGCGAAGAGTATATTTTAACTGTAAAGTATAAAGCTTACGGAGAAATAGTTTTTAAAGTATATTATTATTGTAATTTTTTTTAAAATAGAGAAAATAGGAAATTAGATACTTATTATTATAATACAATATGTAATATTACATGGGCAACTATGAACAAATTGACCTTACATTTACAAGACTCTCATTTGTTCGTTTTATATTGACACTAATGGTAAATATATATATCTCTGTATCTCTAGGGAGATACTATCATGATTAATACTTTTAGAAAGCCATGCTGTGAAACAGGACAAGAGTTATAAAATGTAATTTTGTGTAATATTGTTTGACAAAAAGACCTGCTAAAAAATAAACAGATATTTTAATTGCAGAATGAACTGAATGTATTGAGAAAGTTGATATCTCCTAAGAAATGTAGGTGGGTTTTTGTTTTTAATTTTTTTCCTGATGATGTCTGGGAGGCAAAATTGGGGGGGGGNGGGAAACAGGTGGGGGGGGGGGGGAGGGGGAAGCTGGGAATAAACTTCAACTCAATATGTATTTTGGATCCATGTTTTCATATTTATTCATGAGGATTGAATTGCCTTGTCCAAGAAACCCTTATGAATAAATATTACTACAATCAAACAGGCTTAAAGAATTATTTTCTATAAATCTGAAAGTCTTATAATGGTTGTATCCTTTAAGTGAACTTTACTTTTCCCTGCCCCAATGAGGTCAAGAAAACCTAGTAACTGCAAACTGTTATAAAATTTATTAGAATCTGAATACTGCTGAGAAATGCATATTTATAGTATTAAGATCTGATTAAGTGTTAAATGGATGTCAGGAGAGATCTCCACAGTAATCCACTTAGCTTTTAATGCCTAATTATCACTTCATAGTGAGTGAGGGCTGAATAATTGAGAAATGCAATACTTAGAGAACTCAAACAAGATTTTTCTGTGCAATTAAGCATGTTATTCTTCTATCAAGAGTAAGTTCAGCAGGTACAAGGAACAAAGGAAAAAAATAGAGAAATTATACAACATAAGACAGAGGGAAGATAAATTAATGAAGAGTTTATTGTTCTACTGTTTATTTTTTTAAATGACCTTATACATTTTTTACCTAAGCACATCTTCTTATAAGTTAAATTGTTTGATTACAAATTCTGTGCCCAAGATATGACTGAAATAAAGTGTGACCACAAATGGGCAGAAACTGATGTTACACATGAATGTCAGGAAACATCAGGAAACTTTTTTTTACTGCAAGGGTGATCAAGCATTGGAACAGGTTGCCCAGAGAAGTGGTGGAGTCTCCATCCTTGAGATACTCAAAAGCCATTTGGACATGGTCCTGGGCAACCTGTGGTAGGGAATCCTGCTTGAGAAAGGGAGTTGGCCCTCCAGAGGTCCCAACCTCAGTCATTCTGTGATTCACTGAATCATAGAATATTTCAAGTTGGAAGGGACTCATAACGACGATCAAGTTCAAATCCCTGGTCCTCACAGGATGACCTAAAACTAAAACATATGACTAAGAGCATCACCCAGATGTTCCTTGAACTCTGACAATCTTGGTGTCGTGACCACTTCCCTGGGGAGTCTGTTCCAGTGACCAACCACCTTCTCAGTGAAAAACCTTTTCCTAATGTCCAATCTGATATAGCTCAATTTCCCCTGATACAGCTTCATTCAATTTGTTCACATACTGTTGGTGGTCATGAGAAAGAGTAGATCAGCACCTCCCACTCTACTGCCTGCCTTGAGGAAGTTGTAGACTGTGATGAGGTCACCCCTCAGCCTTCTCTTCTTCAGGATGAGCAAACCTCCCACTGTATGAGAAGATCAGGTTTGAGAATGCCTAAGGAACCTGAAGGTGCACAAGTCCATGGGACCTGATGAGGTGCATCCACGGGTCATGAGGGAACTGGTGGATGAAGTAGCCAAACCATTGTCCATCATATTTGAGAAGTTGTGGCAGTCTGGTGAAGTTCGCGCTGACTGGAAAAGGGGAAACATAACCCCGATTTTGAAGAATGGAAAGAAAGAAGACCCAGGGAGCAGATCCTCCTGCAAACTATGCTCAGGTACATGGAAAGTAAGGAGGTGATTGACGACAGTCAACACGGCTTCTCTAAGGGCAAATCGTGCCTGACAAATTTGGTGGTCTTCTACGATGGGATCACAGCGTCAGCCGTCAAGGGAAGGGCAACTGACATCATTTACTTGTATTTGTGCAAAGCATTTAACACTGTCCCACATGACATCCTTGTCTCTAAACTGGAGAAACATGGATTTGATGGATGGACCACTCACTGGATAAGGAATTGGCTGGATAGCCACATTCAAAGAGTTGTGGTCAATGGCTTGATGTCCAAGTGCACATTGCTGACGAGTGGTGTCCCTTCAGGGATCGGTACTGAGACCAGCACTATTTAACATCTCTGTTGGCTACTTGGACAGTGGGATGGAGTGCACCTTCAGCAAGTTTGCTGACAGCACCAAGCTGTGTTGTGCGGTCGACACACTGGAGGAAAGGGATGCCATCCACAGGGACCTTTACAGGCTAGAGAGGTGGATCAGTGCAAATCACATGAAATTCAACAAGGCCAAGTGCAAGGTCCTACATGTGGGTCAGCACAATCCCAAGCACAACTACAGGCTGGGTGGAGAATGACTTGAGAGCAGCCCTGAGAAGAAGGACTTGGGGGTGCTGGTTGATGAATACCTCAACATGAGCCAGCAGTGTGCACTGGCAGCCCAGAAGACCAACCGTGTCCTGGGCTGCATCAGAAATAGTGTGGCCAACAGGTGGAGGGAGGTGATTCTGCCCCTTCTACTCCGCTCATGTGAGACTCCATCTGGAGTACTGCATCCAGCTCTGGAATCCACAGTACAGGAAAGACATGGAGCTGTTGGAACAAGTCCAGAGGAGGGTCACAAAGTTGATCAGAGGGCTGAACCACCTCTCCTATGAGGACAGGCTCAGGGAACCGGGTTTGTTCAGCCTGGAGAAAAGAAGACTCCGGGGAGATCTAATCACAGCCTTCCAATACCTAAAGGAGACCTACAGGAAAGCTGGCGAGGGGCTGTTTATCAGGGAGTGTAGTGACAGGACAAGGGGTAATGGGTTTAAACTAAAAGAGGGGGGATTTAGATTGGACATTAGGAAGAAATTCTTTCCTGTGAGGGTGGTGAGGCACTGGAACAGGTTGCCCAGAGAGGCTGTGGATGTCCCCTCCCTGGAAGTGTTCAAGGCCAAGTTGGATGGTGCTTTGGGCAATCTGGTCTACTGTAGGGTCTCCCTGCCCCTGGTTGGGAGGTTGGAACTAGATGACCTTGGGGTTCCTTCCAACCCTATCCATTCTATGATTCTATGATTACATAAAACCAAGAGGCCTCAGCCGCATAGCCTAAGTCTTCCCCTTGAGACCTTTCACCATCTTGGTCGCCCTCCTCTGGACACAGTCTAGTAGTTTGATGTCCTTCTTACATTGAGGCACCACAAACTGTACACAGTACTCAAGATGGGGCCACATGAATTCTTTGTAGAGTGGAACAATCAACTCTTTCAACCAGCTAGCTATCTTGTACTTGATGCACCCCAGGACACTGTTGGCCCTTTTGGCTGCCAGGCTCTGTTGACTCCTGTTCAATTTGTCATCATCCCAAACCCCCAGACCTCTTTCTGCAGTGCTGCTCTCCAGCCTCTTACACTCCAATTTGTGTGTGTAACCAAGATTGCCCTGTCCCAGGTGGAGAATCTGGCAATTCAATACACTTCAGTTCTTGAAGATGGGATTGACATTTAAGTTTTTCCAGTCAAGGACCTCACCAGCTTACCATGATTTTTCAAAGATGATAGTGACCTCATAATGGCATTGGCCAGGGTCCTTAGCACCCTTTGGTATGTCTCTCCTGGTCCCATGGACCTGTACATGTTTGATTTACTTATGTGCTCCTAACAGTATCTTCTTCTACTGTGGTTAATACTACACTCCTAGACTTTGTCTGCTACTAGGCTCAAGGAACCGGAAGGTATCTGAGCATACACCTGTGAAAACTGAGGCATAAAAAGCAATTTACTGTGACATTATTTTCCTTGTCTTTTCTTTTGCTACCAATATACTTAGAGAAAACTTTCTTGTCCTCCCTTTTTTTTGCTAGTTTCACCTCCAACTGAGCTTTAGCTTTTCTAACTCAATTTGTGCACACTCAGGTGCTGTCTCTATATTCCTCTCAAGCAGCTCATTCCCACTTCCACTTCCTGTTTATTACAGGATGAGACATTTGATTACATCAGGATACTAAACATAAAAGAGTATACCTTACTTCTCATCTGTGTTTGTTAGCTTGGAATCCATGATGTACTAAAGCAACTGCACAGCTCTGAGGCTGGTACCAGCCAGCTGAGAAACAGACTAGCCTACTTATGTCTGTACCTGATTATAAACTTACTAGTGCATTTAAATAAATAGTAACAAATAACCAGGTACAGGTGACATTCACATAAAGGGACTAAAATATGACATTGCTGAAGTACTGTCAGTGGCATGTGAGCAATCGTTTAAATTGACTTTGGGACCAGAAGAATGAAAAGTGGTAAATGCAGTACAAATGCGGAAAGGAAACATGAGGGGGTTTAATCACTGCTAGCAATAAGCCATAAGCTTTGCACTGTATTTGTATGGCCTCAAGACTGAGGTTCCTCAGGACTGAGGTTCCTCAGGTTTGGTCTGTCTTTCCTGCAGTGATGTTGTACTTTACTTAACTGTGACAGCAGATTTTTCTTCTAATTTGCTTTACCTTTGTTTATCTTTGTATTATATGACCATAGTTTTATATAGATAGTAGTAACAAATAGTTATTCTATGTAGAATGAGATTTACTACTCTAATGCAATGTTGTAAAGAAATACAGGGCTGATACAGAGGCCTCAAGAAGTGGAGACACAGGATGTCATGTGAGGAACACAGGCATGAGATGATAAGAGATGGAGCATAGGTTTGGCACTGGAGACCCCATGGCTATGAACAACTCACCAGTGGTCAGTTAAAGAATGCAGACCTGGAGCTGGAGAAAACTGTTCTTAACAAAAAGAATAAAGAAATAGTATTTAATATACATTTAATATACCATAAAAAGTAAGTTCAGATACCAAATAGAACTGCAGCCCAATGAAGAAAAAGCGTAAAAGTGTTTCAGCAGACATATAGAAATGATCTCAAGTGGATCCTAGAGAGATGAAGCAGAAACCACCAGTAAGAATCATAGAATCATAGAATTCATCATATTCCTCCTGGTGAAGGACTATAGATTCTGTAACACTGCCCACACCACCACTGCCATGAAAGCACTGACCTTACGACCTGGAGGAGAAGGAAAAAGGGTGAGTATAATGTAATGAAAAAGGGCAGAAACTAAAAGTTGTGTCAGTCCCAATTTAAACTGCATTTTTATTCAGTTTCTGTAGTTATTAGATCTGGCCTAATAATGGTTATATTTTTAACATTTCAGTTACATTACCAATAAATTCTTGGCTTTACGTGTATATAAGTTGTATTTCTCCTTTGCCCATAACCAAGAAATTGAGCATAAGAGAATCAGCTAGAGCTGTATGTACTATTAAGTCTGATTTTACCAAATAACTTTCTGAAAGTCTTTATAAATAATATAATTTTTCAGTTGCCTTCCATCTTGCATAGTGTAGACAAAGCAGCACTTCTAATAAGAAAGTTTCATTTTTAACTGACCCAAAGATTTTAAGCTCTAAAATCAGAATTTGCATTCCTTGGGACTTTAGATGCACTTGTAGTTGCTAGATATATTTTTAGCATTACGTGATCTGCTTTGGTCTATTTTTGCACTGCTGCTTTCAATTTAATATTAGCAGTTTTATGCAGGGATTATGTAAGTAACAACCAGTATGCTAATAAAGAGTACATAAAAATAATCTACACTAAGCATTTCCCATTTTCTATCTTATATGACAACAAACTTATCAAACAAAATATATTGTATGACCTACATATTACTTTAGTGCACAAATACTGGGACTGCATCATAACACTTTTTAAATTTTTTTTTCTCTAAAATGAAAGTAATTTTAGCAACTTAGGAGTATTTTTTGCTCTTTTCTGTTTTTGAATGTAGTTATAACACCCAATTAGATTTAGGGCATATGTGCACAAATGCACAAGAAATATACACAGATGCATTACTTTTTGACCATTTAAGCTAGTAGGAACATTAGAAAATATGTTCTTTGGCAGGGCATGGGCAGTGAAGATTCACTTTCTGAAATATGGGCATTCACATCCATGCTGTTGCATTTACAGGCCATGAAAAACTCTTAACTTTTGAAGCATGATTTATCTCATCCTGAACTCTATGTCCAAAACAGGTCAGATGATTGGAGTTTTTAAAATTCTCATTTCTTTCCACAGAACCTACAGAGAACACAGAGTGACAAGCCTGGTGCAGACATTTACATTGTAAGCACTTAAAAATAAATCGTGATTCATTCCACTTCCAGGAACTTTATATTTAAGTATTTTGAAAGACAATAAATCCACTTACAGTAATCTTTATTGAACCCACTAGAAGTTGGAAAATAGGTTTTTACAGATTCTGAATATGCCCTCATTTTCGTTTGGAGTTGTGTAGAATTGTGCAGTAAAAATATTCTTAGAGAAGTCTAGGTATAGTAATTAATCTCTATGCTTTTCAATGTAAAATAGTTTCAGTGAATGAGAAAAGAATTTTTAAAAAAAGCAAAAATAAAGAATTGATTTGACCATTCACACATGTAGGTGTTAAAAGCATCTGCCTGACTGTAACTCAGATCTTTGAACAATGAAATTTAAAATACTTTGTTTTGCAATTAGAATTTGAAAATTCTATTATAGGCTACATGAAAAATCTGTCTTTTTAAAACTAGTTATCATAAATATGAAAATGAAGATTTATTTAATATATACAAAGTTTCTCAGTCCTCTTGGATCAAAAAGACTTCTACTGGACACAATCAGTTTATGACTTAATCCCATTGTCTACTGCTGCATGAATTATAAACATGGGCACATATTTTCCAGTGTTAAATATGCAGTTAAAATTTCACCTTTTCCTGGTTTAGAATGAAATGAGTTATTCAAGGACTCTTAGGAATAGTCCTTCCTGAACATTCCTCTGTAATTGTTGTTTTAGCACAGAGTCTTTTAGCTGAGCCACTTTTACAGAATGTCTTTAAATTTGTTTGAGATGTATTTTTATTAACCTTGGCTCTTAAATGAACTCATTATTTTGGAACATAGAATTTGACTTTTGACCACCGAATAGATTATCTGTCTTTTCTCTTAGCTGCCTCCAGGATTTAGCTGGAAAACTGGCCTTAAAGATTCAGCCCTTGGCAAAGTCTTTTGTAGACCTCTCTTTCAAATAGTCTCTTATTCTTGGGGGTGAGGGGAGGTGGAGGAGGAGGTTGGTTGTTTGTTTTGTTGCAAAAGTGCCCTTCATATGTCTCACTAAAAAATCTCGTTCATTAAAAAAAACCACCAGGATGCTAGAAAAATATGCAAAACATTTTTCATATCCTGGAACAGAGAAATTTCCTCTAATTTTATCCCCTTTCAGTCTCTTTTAAACTCTTCCTTGTCTGAAGGGAACCAGCCAATCACTGCATGTGAAATATGAAGAAATGCAGAAAAACCACTCACAGAGCTACTCAAAGAGAGAAAGAACCTTCTGGAGTGGAGCATCCTACCCAGCCTGGATAAAGGCCACCATCCTTGCAGTTTCCTCTGCCCTCTGAAGAGGCATGAATGTCACACTTGAAGTTCCAGAAAGGTGGTGGGTTTTTTTAAGTTTTGTAAGAATTCCTCGGCAAATTGAGTCTAATTATTTAGATACAAGAGTTCTGGATTAAGAACATGTTGAGATAGGTTATAAATCTGGAGTAAAGTTAAATGTTAGTGTACTAACATGGCAGCCCAAATCTGGGGGATGTCACAAAGATTACAGTTAGTTCTAATTTTATATAATGTTCTTCTTAAAGATCTGGAAAGTAGATTAAACAAAATTTTAATCACATACAGAGTTTATACTGAATTGGTGGCACACAGAATCACAAAACGGTAGGGGTTGGAAGGGACCTCTGGAAATCATCTAGTTCAACTCCCCTGCTAGAGCAGGATCACCTAGAGCATGTTGCACAGGACTGCGTCCAGGTAGGTTTCGAATATCTCCAGAGAAGGAGACTCCACAACCTCTCCAGGCAACCTGTTCCAGTGTTCTGTCACCCTCAAAGTGAGGAAACATTTTTGCATATAAAACAGACAGATCTAAAGAGACTGAATATTTTGTGGGAACATGTTTTAAAAGTAAGATATGTGTCAGGAAATAGAATTTCAGAAAAAGAAACAGTAAACTTAAGCTATTCAGAGAGAGAGAGAGTCCCAGAGTGAAAACTGAAGTATAGAAGTCGTTTCTGAATGTAATTTTCCAATGTAATACAGGTTAAAAAGAAAGCAGATAGGTCTTACAGTGCCTATGAAAACTGTTTATGTCACAGGAAAAATAGACATAAATAACAGACATCAATAACAGATGAAACTATGTTTTAAGCCTGTCACATTGTAGTAGTGTATACAGTATTTCAACAAAATGGGGTTTTGATTTATTTTTTTTTTTAGAAGGAACAACTACTGAACGCAAAGATTGAGAAACAGCATAAGTAAGCCTTGAAGATTTAGTTCATATATCAGCATAATTCTATCTTCAGAGGAGATACAGTAGACTATGTCAGCTACTGATGTGTACATTGTGTCTGAGAAAAAGTAAGCAATATGTGGTTAAGCATGATTATCCGTACTTTAAAGAGGAAAGTTGATGTTCAGGTTGGTATAAGAATACTGTGGTGGAGCAGTTTAGTTAAACATGCCAAAATGGGGAACTGTTTTTCTTAATCATGTTTTCTACATAGTTTCATTCATAATAATTTCTTCAGAGACACTAAATCCCAAGTTGAATGCTTCCACCAGACAGAAAGACTTCAGGAGCTAAAAGATATAAGACTGAGGCCTTTTAAAGAAATAAAATAGAGCTTCAAAGATCAGCTGTGTAACAAAAAGTCACTGCATCTATATGATAGTGTTGCCCATCTCTCCAATGCATTTTCTAATTTTAAACATGTTATATTTACATCTGCACTACACACCTTATTATGTTTTAAACTCATTAGTATGATAGGTGATTTTATAGTGCTGTTGACAATTTTTGTACCTAGTTAAGATCTGAAATGCTGTACTCAGCTGAGCTAGTCAACACAGTCTCACCAGAGAAGCAGAAGAAAATGTCTCTATGGCTATTATAGGTCATCAAATTTTTAAACTACTTTAAACAAATTGTTCTGAAGGTTTTTTGACTGATTTTACATAAAAGGTGTATTTTTCTCTTTTGAGGTGATATAAAGCTATTTGAATGTACACGATCTCTCCAGCTGCCTTTCTGAGTGCTTAAAAAAAGCTGCAAATTTCTACTTTCCCTTGTCACATACAACAGATCTATGTGTTGGGTAATAAGAATGAATAATGCACCAGTATTCTCTATGAGAGATTTATGAAACTATCTATGGAGAAAAGACCTTAGATTCTCCTTAGGTTTTACTCTGTGTAAACAAGGAGAGTATAGACATCAATAGATGTAAAACCAGAGGAGACAGACAAGCTAAAGCAAATCAACAGAGTTCTGGAAACTCCCTGAGAGTAAATTTGGGAGTTGTGTGCCTTAATAAAGTGAGCAATAGTATGCTAGTAGGAAGCGGAAAGCAGAAGAAGAAATTGGTAGTTTGTTTTGTATGGGCCTGAGTTTGAGTTTAGATTTTTAGTAGGAAACACTCCCGCTGTGTCTCTGAAACTTTGATACTTTTTAAATATTCATCCAGTGATGTAGAGCACAACTCTGTTTTGAGTCCTGGTCTAATTGTCCCAGAAAGTAAAAGGTGAAGGGTTCTGTACTTTTCTTAAAAAAAAACAAGCAACCAACAACAAACGTTTGACAGAGGTGGGTGAAAGTAATTTCTCAAGTTCATGAGCAGATGTAGCCAGCTAGAGGGCTGGCTGTCAGCCTTAAGGGCACTTTTTTAAGCATGTCTTTCACTTGAGAACTTCACTAATTATTGACTTAGAAATATATGTTTCTCAGCAGACTACAACCTCTTTAAGCTAACCATGCAATCTATAGCTATTGTCAATGGACAAAACTTCTATCAAAATTCTTTCTTATTCATATGGGCCAAATGTATTCACTATACAGTGACTTAATCTGGAAACTGAAATACTAAGAAATATGAACATACTAATAAATATCCCCATGAATTTGGAAGATTTTGTTTCATTTTAAAAGCATCCAGAACTTATATCATCTTTCTCTTTGAAACTTCAGATAGAACTTTTTTTTCAGTCTTTTGGCTTTTCTTGCTGCATGCCAAAGAAAAAAAAAAAGGTATTTCCAGCATAAAAACTTTGGTTAATACTTCTTGTGGAAACCAAGACCTGAGAAAATTGTTGACTTAACCTGCTGTAGGTCACAGTCTGCTTGGAGTTCCCACAAGTATAGTACAACATCAGATGTTAGCCTTCGCTTAATATTCTAGAGTTTATCTGCTTCAAATTAAATATTATGACAGCATAATTTAATGTGGGGTGCTTTTTCTTGGGGGGGTGTTGTTTTTTGTTTTTTAATTGCTTACTTCTCTATGCTTTTATCTCAGTTACTACAGTGGAATGCACCAGATGGAGTGGAACCATTGTGTTTTCTGTAATTCAGCTTGCTATCTTCTTAGGTGAGAGATCTTTTAAAGCCCCTGTGTTCTAGCTAAAACCATTTTCCTTTTGTCCTAATGTTATTCAGCCACATCTTCTAAAAGGCATTTTAAACAGGAGGAAACATTTTTAGACATCTACTGAAGAGTATCAGAGATTGAATTACTTTGGTTGTTATTTTTGCTTTCTGTCAGTTACCACTCGAAGTTCTTCTTTAAGAGAAAATTGAATCCTCCACAAATCAACGAGCTGTTCCTTTTTTCTTCATTAAATGAAGAAAAGCATTCGGAGTGAATTCCTCTAGTAATACTTAGCAAGTGACTTTTATTCCATTATTTCAGTCCATGATCATTGATGTTTGGAATCTGTGTGCACTAACAATTTCTCTTTCAAAGGTGACAACAGTAATAACACATGAAGTGCAATGAAGAAAGCTTAAAATGACAGCATCTGTTGCTGAGGCTGATACTGCTGCGTAATTCCAGTGACACTCCTGTGATATAGAGACCTCCCATAATACTACAAAACTTCCTTTACTAACTCACCTCTAGTACAGGGAGTAGAGCTGTGGAAAAACTGTTATTGTTCCTTTTATCTGTTTGAGTTTTGTGACTTATAAGACTTCCACTGTACTTGAACAGAAATAGAGACCTGCGAATATTCTAGAGATGGCTGAACACCTGCCTGACAATAAGAAGTGGTGAATTAATTCCTTATTTTGCTTTACTTCTGTGCACCGATTTTGTTTTACCTATTGACCTGTCTATCTCAACTTCCAAAAGTTTTCTTACTTT
Organism: Psophia crepitans; assembly: GCA_013399095.1. Classification (NCBI taxonomy): domain Eukaryota; kingdom Metazoa; phylum Chordata; class Aves; order Gruiformes; family Psophiidae; genus Psophia; species Psophia crepitans. The sequence continues at coordinate 163,546 of VWZZ01001620.1, read as the reverse complement.
TAACCTTCCAATTCTCTCCCCATCCCACTGGGGGAGAGTGAGAGACTGGCTGTGTGGTGCTTAGCAGCTCACCAGGGCTAAACCATGACACCACTGTATTCTGGAGAACAAAAGAATTTTCAAGTATGAATTTGACCAGATAGAAGGGTTTAAAATTAGGCTATGTCATTGTTTTGTTCACAAGTATGAATGTCAACTAAACTGTGAAAATAGAGGAACTTTTATATCCCGTATCTTCTTCTTTGGGACATTAGCTATTACGGCACCAGAGACACTTTCTACAGAAGACTGTTTCAAATTACCTACATAGTTCAACAGTGCATGTTTCATCCAAGCCTGTTTATATCAATTTCCCATATACCTGTAGAAAATAGCAGCCTTGTCTCAACTCAATAAAACAATGAAAGAAAGAGGAAAAATAAATCTTGGATAAATGTGTGAATGATCTTAATGTGTATTCTAAAAGTAAAGTTGGAAGATGAGGAAAAAGTATGTAATTGAAGCAGTACTTTAAATTCTGGTTGGTGAGTTTGCTTGGGGTGCAGTTCATTTTAGCAGCAGTAAGATTATTTTAATTAAAGGACTTTTCTACCAACTAAATGAAGTGTCTAACATGCCCAATCAATTCCTGCCAATATGATTGCTCTACACACAAGGAAAGATAGTAATTAATTAGAGGAAACTACTTCAAGGACAATTGGTCTACTGTGCAAAACCTGAGAAATCTCTGGCATGGTTTGTGTCATTTCAATACAAGAAGCCGTGTTACTTACATGCATTGCTGTAGATACAAAGGTTTGTATCCACTTTCAGAGAAAAGAAAAATGAAAAGGAAAATATCAACTAACTGTAGAAGAAAATTGAAAGCACATAGATCATGAAATCTGTTCCACAAAAATAATTATATTTTATCAACTTTTTATTCTCTCCTTTCAGCATTTAAGCCAAACGCATGGATATTCTTCTCAGTCAATTACCCAAAATGTATTTTACATATAAACAGAAACAAGAAATGTAGTTTAAAATTACATTGGTATGTATATGCTAAGATTCTACAAGGTTTCATTAAAAAGTATGAAATCAAAATGAAATGTTTTTAAAGCAAAGTTCTGCTTTTCACAGCTGAGAATTATACATCATGCCATATTTTGTTTTCCCTAAGATAAGTCTACTCCAAATGTGATTTAAATGTTAATGCAAAGGCTGCAGCTGTAGTCTTTATAATTTATAAACTCAATTAAGAACAATTAGATGTGAAACTGCAATAGCCTTTCTGGTTGCAGATGCTATTTAATTCAGAGTCAAATACAAATGCCAAAATTGCCCCTGCAATGTCCTTCCCTTTTTCCCTTCCCAAACACATAAATGAAACAATAAACAGGTATAAATGAAAAATGCTGTGGAACAAGTGTGAAGAAGTAACTGATTATTTAAAAATAGAAGTAAAAAAAAATAAAGAAACCTATCAAAATATAAAGGACCTCTTGCAGTGCGTTCCCACAAAGGAAAGAATTTTGACCTTATAGTAAGATGTCCCTGAACACTGAAGTCAGTCATAACTCATTGTTTAGTAAGGTTAAATTGTACTAATTGAACATATTTATTGCCATTTACTATATCCTGTCAGACTTATGTTGTACAGTAGAGACCTTACAATTATCTCAAAAGCCTTGAAGTATTGTAGTGAAACATTACTTTTGTTAACAAATCCATAATTTTAGTTGTCATACCAATAAAAAATAACCCAAGATTAGATTGAAAAAAGAAAATCATACCAGTGATAAGGCGGAAATGAAAAGAGAGGTTGATAGTTACAACCCTCTGGGATATGATTCCATGATTTCTTTTTCAGTAGTAGTAGATTTAAAGTCAGTTTCCTTTGCGTATTATTAGCATTTCTTTAGACTAATTTAATTTTCTTTTTTTTTTGGTAACAAATATCAAGTTTTTATCTTTCAATTGGTTATTTTTTAAATTATGTTAACATTTTTGGCACTTATCTTTAAATTTATACACATACGGCTAATAACTGTTTCCTTAATGTTATCTAAAACAGGAGTGAATCATTGTTCAATACTTCTCTTTCACTTCCCTCTCCTCTCTAACCAAAGATTAGTGAAGGATTGTATAACCCAACTTAAATGAGCTTCTATTTAAAGAGTAAGGCTGGAGAAAGGTTAGAAATTGTTTTCCTTGTGTCCTGGTTTGGGCTAGGAAAGAGTTAATTTTCACAAGGAGCCAGGCCAGGTGAGCCGAGCTGGCTGGGGGCTATTCCATACTTTGTGACATCATGTTCATCATAAAAGGGGGCTGGCTGGGTCGGCACTTCTCCCAACGGACTGGATGTGGGCTGAGCATTGGATTGCACATTGCTCTCTCTTCTCACCCACGTGTACATTCCATTTTAAGTACTGCTGTTGTTTCCCTCTCCCTTTGCTGTCCCAGTAAATGGTCCTTATCTCAACCCGAAAAGTATTTTGTCTTTCCCATTTTCCTCCCCATCCCACCAAGGGGTGGGGTGAGCGACTGGACCTGTGGTGCTTAGCTGCTGGCTGAGGCTGAACCACAACACCTTGCCTGCTAAAAAACAATTTGATTAATCTAAACTATTTTTCTTGGCTTCTTTTGTAGCCAATTGAAAGAGAAACACTCCTGAAGAAAGAGTTTCAACCACTATCAAACATCTAACACAGGTGATCTTAATTCTTCTTTGAAAATGCGTTCTCACTGATGATATGTAGAGCCTTGAAGTCCAGGTTTCATGTTACTTCTAAAGTCAAGTAAAGTGAATCAGTTAACTCCATCCCAAATTAAGTTGCATAAATCATTGGTGGCCCACCAATGAATTAAAACAGGAGGTTGGATTCAGCTCTCAGAAAGATAATTAAAATTGTCTGAACAAATACAGGCCGAAACAAACTAACAAACTCCCTGGACTCCATTGTTTTCATTAATTAGACTTTTCCAGGAACTATAATGAAAAGGCAGACATCTAGGCTCACATACAGAACTTCTGCATGTAGTCACAGACTTAGTCTCTTAAACTGAAGCCGAAGCTTACTTTAAGTCTATTCTTACTATAACCTTAATTGGAAGCTTAAAAACAGAATCATAGAATGGTTTGGGTTGGAAGGACTTCAAAGATCATCCAGTTCTAATCCTCCTGCCATGGACAGGGACACTCTCCAGTAGACCAGGTTGCCCAAAGCCCCATCCAACCTGGCCTTGAACTCTTCCAGGAATGGAGCCTCCACAGCTTCTCTGGGCAATCTGTTCCAGTGCCTCACCACCCTCTCAGTAAAGAATTTCTTTCTAATACCTAATCAAAGTTTGATTTAGATTTTGTAGTCATCACAGCAAAGGGCAGAAAATGCAAAGAGATGTGATTACTCCTCCAAACATCTCTCTACTCCATATTTTTGAAAATTCAGCATTCTTACACTTGAATATATAAAAGGAAGTGAAACTACAAACTTCTACATGTTTTGTATATACCTTACCTGTGAAATCTTGAGGACACAAACACTGAAACAAAGGTTGCTCTCCCAGTTGGCTCATATCGATGCAGGTTGCTCCATCAGGACAACTATTTGGGTGAATTATACATGCATTTTCAGCAAATTGGCAGAATTCTCCTGTCCATCCAGGTGCGCAGAGGCACTAGATATAACAAGCACACGAACAAAAAACAACCACAGAGAAAACAGAAAATTAAAATGTAATGTGAAAGTTTGTAGAAATTTCTTTTAGTCTTGTATTTTATTACTGAATAAAAGTACAGTAGAATGCAGCTGAGACTATTCTTCATGCCTGTATTTGTAGGTGATACAACAGTTTAGAGAGGGAGAACTCATCTACTGTGTCTGTTGAAAAACTGGGAAAAGAGGACAGATAAGTAGGAGGAAATGACAAGATAATTGCTGGCTCTAAGGGATGGAGCTGCCTGCAGGAACAGAAGAAATGAGTGTGCAAAACGAATTTAAAAGGCCTGGAGGTGAGGGAGAAACCAGGCAGTGACACTAACACAGCCTGAAAGACAAACACAGGGGTCAACCATTAATGAGAAAATGTAATATAGGGTATATACATTCTGACCCTATCTGTTAACTAAAATAAATAAAAATAATTTCTTCAGAGGAAAGGGGAAGATTCAAAGCTATCTAGTGAGGGTTTTAAGTACAAGGATAGAGTGGGTCCTTTAAGAAAAGCTAACTTTCTGGCATAATGTAGATATCTTTAGTAGTCTTCATGCATTACATGTCTTTTGTTTTGGGACAATGACAATACAATTATGACTCATTGGACAAAGAATTTAATTTACAAAAAAAGAGAGGAATAAACGTAGTATTATTCCATTATTATGATAAAATTATTATTATTATTAAGCATTATTATGATAGAAACATGTCGGCAGACTCTTTTTACTTCAATATCCTTCAAGAACTAAGACTCACCATAAAAAAGCGCAGAAGATGCTGGTTATAACCATAAACAAAAAAAATAAATTGCATTGAAAATATTCTATTGGAATACAAGCTTATATTAACTTCTCAAGAGTCCTGTGAAACCTATAAATTACAAGTGCCCTGATCAGGATATAATTGATAGTAGCTTGCTTTGAATTCAGTTACAAGGGGAATAAAACAGTATAGCCAGCAGTAGCATAAAAGTATTTCAAAACATTGTGCCTGTAGCCAGGCACAATGCGTAAACTTTTAACATGAGTATATGTACAATGTGACCACCAAAGGGACAGGGATGGGTGTAGATGCATATCATACAAGTAACAAAAAGTTGTCAAAGGACAAGTTTAGCATAAGGCATGGAAAATTAGCAGGACATATTGCTGAATAAAGAAGAAGAATGACTGGAAGACAGAAAAAATCCCCAAGGCAAGAAATATGAGGAGACCCTCCTTTTTTAAGGTGGGTGTGGGTCAGGGGGTAAAATAGTACAAAACTTCAAATATGAAGAGGAAGGATGGAGAAAAAGAAAGACGAGCTGATTTCCGTAATGACTTCTGTCATTAAAGAGCCCATGAGACAGATGACCTTGACTTTGCAAACTCAAAAACCACCAAGGACTGTAGCCATCAGCACTGTGTGGCATCAGTTCTATAATATTCTATCATCACAGATTATTTAGAATACAAGTGTTACAGATAACAGTACGTAGGCACAGCTTTTACATTGGAAAAGGAAATTCATAATCCAGAATATTCCAGATAAGAACTTTTTTTTAGTTTTGCACAGCTGCCTAATGCCTTTAGTTATATTCAGCTTAAATGTCAAGATGAACAAGGGAATTCTGTTTACAGCCTATCATTGTGAAGACTGTTTAATATTTTGATTGTATGCTTTATTCAGGTAGGACAGACTAAAAGGCACTGATTTCATAGTCTGGTATAATATTGCATGTTTATTATTTTCTACTGACAGTGAAAGTGTAGCTATAGAAAAAAATCCCAAAAGTTTAGCAGCTTAACTATGAGCTTGAGCTAGTTGACACTGAAATGTATTCAACACATTTTCAATGTACATTGCTCTATATTATCATTGGAAAAAGTTCTGCACTGAGAGGGTGGCTGATCACTGGAATAGGGAAGTGGTCAGGACACCAAGCATGTCAGAGTTCAAGGAGCATCTGGATGATGCTCTTAGTCATATGTTTAGTTTTAGATAGTCCCACGAGGAGCAGGGAGTTGGACTCAATGAACCATGTGGATCCCTTCTAACTTGAGATATTCAATGACTATAATTTTATGTGTTATTTATCAGAACTAGGTAACTGTGGGGAATAGTTGATTAATCTGTGCGTTTTGTATAAACTGTACTTTTCCAGTTCTAATATAGCTTCTGCTTAAATACCTATAAACTCCACTGTTGCCAACATAGTTTTAGGACAGAAAAATTTAGTAAAGTTTTGACTTGAGCACTAGGATATAAGGATATAAGGAGTCAACACATGGACCAACAAGCAAAGTGGAAAAATAGTATTTAGAAATCACATGAATAACATTATATTATGCAATAAAAAATTATTATTCAGTAACAGCATTATTTAAATGAAAATACTGAAATTGGATGTCATCTGTAAGTTGTTTAGTTTTTTATTAGTTATTCAGTGTACACTATAGTATATAGAATAATTCAAGTGGGAAGAGACTTGTATCTAGTGGTGTGCCCCAAGCATCAGTGCTTGAGCTGATCTTACTCGACATTTTCATCAATGACCTAGATGAGGGGACAGAGTGTTCCCTCAACAAATCTGCTGATGGGACCAAGCTGGAAGGAGTGGCTAACACACCAGAAGGTTGCGCTGCGATTCAGCTAGATCTTGACAGACTAGAGAGTTGGGAAAACAGTAACCTTACGAAATTCAATAGGAGCAAGTGTAAGATTCTGCATCTAAGCAAAAACAACCCCAGGCACCAGTACAGGTTAGGGGTTGACCTGCTGGGAAGCAGCACTGTGGAGAAGGACCTGGGAGTCCTGGTGGACAACAATCTCTCCATGAGACAGCAGTGTGACCTTGTGGCCAAGAAGGCAAATGCTGCATGAAGAAGAGCATGGCAAGCATGTTGAGGGAGGTCATCCTCCCCCCTACTCTGCCCTGGTGAGGCCACATCTGGAATATTGTGTCTTTTTCTGGACTCCCCAGTTCAAGAAAGACAAGGAAGTACTGGAGAGAGCCCAGCAGAGGGTTATGAGGATCATTAGGGGAATGTTGCATCTCTCATATGAGGAAAGGCTGAGACACCCAGGTCTGCTTAGCCTGGAGAGGAGAAGACTGAGAGGGGATCTGATCAGTGCTTATAAATATCTAAAGCGTGGATGCCTAGAGGAAGGCGCCAGACTCTTCTCAGTGGTGCCCAGTGAGAAGACAAGGAGCAATGAGCACAAACTGGAACACAGGAAGTTCCATCTCAATATGAGGAAAAACTACTGTGAGGGTGACGGAGCACTGGCACAGGCTGCCCAGAATGGCTGTGGAGTCTCCTTCTCTGGAGATATTAAAAACCCGCTTGGATGCGATCCTGTGCAACCTGCTCTAGGTAATCCTGCTCTAGCAAGGGGGTTAGACTAGATGATCTCCAGACGTACCTTCCAACTCCTACCAATCTGTGAATATGTGAGATACCTTCTCCTGCTAAAACTGTGGTCAGCTATGAGATCAGACCAGGTTGCTCAGGATCTTATTCAACTGAACCTTGAAAACATCCAAGTGTGCGGTCTGTGCAACATCCCCGGGCAACCTGTTCCAGTTTTTGACTGACTGAACAGTGAAAATATATTTCTTTGTGTCCTGTAAGAACACCTCTTGTATCAGTCTGTGTCCATTGATATATATTGATGCAAACTGACTAAAAATCTTATCTAATGACAATAAAATTTGCCTCTGGCTGGAGAACTTCATACCAAATGAAATTAATCTTCTCTGTTCTCTTTAATGCTTGAATTGTCTAGCTGCTATGGTCGTAGAATCATAGAATGATTTGGGTTGGAAGGGACCTGCAGATCATTTAGTTCCAAGCTGTCTGCTATGGGCAGGGACACGCTAAAGCCCCATCCAACCTGTTCTTAAATACTTCAAGGTATGGAATATCCACAACTTATCTGGGAAACTTGTTCCGCTGCCTCACCACCCTTACAATAAAGAATATCTTCCTAATCTCTAATCTCAATCTGCTCTCTTCCATTTTAAGGCCATTAATCCTTGTCCTACCACTACATACCCTTGTAAACACGCTCTCTCTACCTTTTTTGTAGGCCTCCTTCAGGTACTAGAAGGCTGCTAGAAGGTGTCTCCAGAGTCTTCTTCAGGCTGAACAATCCCAACTCTCTCAGCCTGTCTTCATAGGAGGGGTGCTCCAGCTCTCTGATCATCTTTGTGGCCCTTCCCTGGACTCCTCTAACAGATTCATGTCTGTCTTGTACTGCGGAGCCCAAAGTTGGATGCAGTACTCCAAGTGGGGTCTCATGAGAGCAGAGTAGAGGAGCAGAATCACCTCCCTCAACCTGCTGGCCACTCTATTTTTGATGCAGCCCAGGACACTTTCTGGGCTGCAAGTGCACACTACTGGTTCATGCTGAGCTTTTCGTCAACCAGTAACCCCAAGTCCTTCTCCTCAGGGCTGCTCTCAATCCATTCTCCACCCAGCCTGTAGCTGTGCTTGGAATTGCACCAACCCATGTACAGGACCTTGCACTTGGCCTTGTTGAACAGTTTGCATGGGCCCACCTCTCAACCCTGTCAAGGTCCCTCTGCATCGCATCCCTTCTCTTCAGTGTGTTGACCGCACCACACAGCTTGGTGTCATGAGCAAATTTATGTTAGGCGATAGCATATTATAATTGTATATGGCTGAACATATAGGACCTTAGCTCATTGAAAGATTACTTAATAAATATTTTTATAAAGACTTATGGTTTTTAACATTGTTAGTTTCATATCCAACACGTTACTTGTACATACATCAATTCTGGGTCCACTATATGCAGTAAAAATTATAATTCTTTACTGAAAAACAAAGAAATTATATAGTTGCTTGTTAGCATTGTCCTTTCTGTGTTTCTGGAAGTGCATATCACACACTTAACTTTGCATATAGTCCCTTTTTAATGAACATGACATTCTACTCATGTACAGATTTTCATCAGCATTTATATACTTATATACAGAAACAGAAACATCTTGGCTGAAGGTTGTATGGTCTTTGGTATGGTAACTATTTCATAGTACAAACTGAAAAAGAAATACTGCTACTATTCTTATTTGAACACTCTTTTCTTAAAGATTATTTTTCCTTCCTTCTTGAAATTTGTGTTTTTCTTTCCATTCTTGTTATCTAAAACTCATGTTATTTGTCTTTTTCACTCTCATAATCACCTAATTATTTTGCTTCTGCATACAATTCTTAGAAATGGCATTGCTTTTTATCAATAAAAAGCAATGCTTCATATTTATTTACTGACAATGGGTTAAAATTACTATGTCATCTTCTCAGAATTTTGTTTATTTCTGATGCATTTTACTGTTTATATGTAATTATATGCTATTCTAGTAGGTCAATTAAGATACATTGTATAAAGATATTACAGGTATTACATGATCAGAGCTTTGACTAAATATTTTTCACAAATTAACTCTTGGAAAGCAGGATATTTAGGTTATTACATGAAGATTTCTACTGCTCATTAGCTTTTGTACTGCTCAGAGATATTTAACAGCACATATGAAATGTACCTAGGGTGCTTTGATGCTGTTTCAGTAGAATAAGAAAAGCAGAAAAAAGATTGTTTTGATAACATTCTAACTAAATACTGAAGAAGCACAAAACTCTATATGACATTTTAAAATTTATGTGAACTCTTCGGTAGAATTACAACTACAGTGTAGAAGAAAATGGACTAATTAACTTGTGCAAAACTAGCCCCTAATGGAAGTATCTGACTTTGAACTGCTGCTGTTTGAACAGTCGGCTGGAAGGACAAATACGGGAGAGACATCAGTGGAATTAATGATGGTAGAAAAGTGGCTTCACAGAGATGAAACTGTATTGCTCAGATAGTCCATGGGGAGAAAACAGTAGGAGAGACTCTAGATTTTTTTAAAAAGGAAAATGGCAATAATCTATTTTATATGTTGTACATAAGTATAAAAGTTGCATCTGAGAGCAGTAGATTTTGCAGTGCCAATTTTCATTGCTTCTAGCATTGCTAGTAGAGCTGTTATAAATATTCATAACAATTTTATCACTCCAACCAACTGCTTTAATATATAGTATGGCAAGCATATTAAATGTTTGTTTTCTTACAGCTTTTTTCTACTCAGAAAACAAATGTTGATTGATACAGTGCAGAGGGCTTTAAAAGAGTCCTACTGTCTTTTTTTGAAGACCTGCATTTGTTAAACAAGGTAATGTTTTCCTCTCAGCTATACTTTCTGTTAATTCTGGATATGTTATCTAGAACTTATTTCTTTTTTCATGCCATACATAAAATGGCTTGTCTAAGAATAAGTCTGAAGCCTTCTTAGGGCTATGAGATCTAAGCAGTGTGACTAATGTAGCTCAATTCCAGAAATTATCGCTAATTCTGCATAGAGATGCTTTACTTCTGGTTTATAAATTCAGCCAGACTTCTGGGGATAAAGTGTTATGAAAGAGCATTAAGACTGAGAGTGGATCCTCAGGGAAGAACTTTCAAAGTGGTAAAGGGGAGGAGTGGCAGCAGAGTTTCCACAAAGGCTGTTCAGGCTGGTGTATGGTGTACCGCAGGCCTGCGGGGCTTGGCACTGCTTGTCACTCTTCCAAAAAGAAGCAGATTGATTCCCAGCCTGACAGCTGGCTGATGGGTCTGGTTCTGCACCCACAAGGGAAAACCTCATCTGGTTAGGGATGAAACTTGGAGCTTTGTCTGCCTGACTGTAATTTCTGCACAAGGTCTGTTGAATATGTACCACGTACTAGCTTTCTGACATGGGGAAAAAAAACAGGAGAAAGACAGGTTCCTTCCTCTCTCCTCCATCCCTCATTCCCCCAGAAGGAACACATTGGCTTTGGTGAAACAGCTCTTTGTGTTAGTGTACAAGCCTCTTGTGCTTTACCAGAGAAGACAATAATCTTTGGGCAGCACATATTTGCTGGGTTTTTTTAACTTAAACTACAATGATGTGACCCATGGTGTTACTGATTATTCACTGTACTCACAATTTTACTTTATCAACCACGTATCCTCTTGGTTCACACTTTGCTGTTGAAATATCTCAGGTTCACCATAAAACTCCCAATATAACAGCTATGGCTTTAATATATGGTTGTGAGGAAAAGGATCAAAAGAATACACCATGAACAGCCACAGAGCCATCTGCAGGACAAGATTTTAGGTATTAATCTTTTTTATTATATTAATTTTTCTATCCTGTTACAGTGGATCATACTGTTATACACTATTAAATGTATGTCCATATAAGAAAGCAAAAATTGAGTGACTGGGGAGCAATCCTCTGAAAGGTATGCATGTTGGTACATGTTTTCATCAATCAGTGTTCCCCAGAAGTATACAAACACCGGATGTTAACAGAAATTGCATATACTGCAAATTACTTATAGACGTTTATCCTGGTTTCAGCTGGGAAAGAGTTAATTTTCTTCAAGAAAGTCAGTACGGGGCTGTGTTTTGG
>VWZZ01001620.1:80546-152000 GCA_013399095.1 Psophia crepitans | reverse complement strand
GCGTTTATGTGGTGCCCAGCCAACGGCTGGAGTAAAACCACGACAACGTTAAAACCATTCTTTTTGCTTAACTTCACTCCCCCTTAACAGCACAATCTACTTCCACTGCACTGTATGAACAGTAGCCAGAAATCGGTAGCAATTCCTGCTGCTCTTTTGGAAGGTACCAGGACATCCACTGACAATGATTCCAACATAAATTTTCACATTCAAATGTCAGTACAGCTTCTCAAAGACAATTTAAATATTTGCTTTGAAAGGCCAACAGTGGGTGTAATTGTAAAACCCATCACGATAACACAGATTATTGTCTCTTTCTTCAATGCTGCCCTAGTGTTTATTTGCTTGCCAACACGGCCCTGCTACTCAGGCAGTAGGAATAATTTGCTTAGTCCTTGTCTCAAGTGTAGTGCAGGCAAATGGAGAAGGACTTTACAACAGCACTGCTTTCACTTTACCTTTTAGCTTCAATTTTTGTGTCTATGTAACTCAATTCCTTTGTTAGCTGTAAGCACATAACTTTCCACAATATCAGTCAGGATGATGAAAAAGGCATATTGACAAAATAGGCTTGGATACACTATGCAGACCATGTAACTTGATAGACAGTTGGTCATAACACACTAAGGAGCTCATAAGAAAAAAAGAAAAAAAACCCTGAAGCTATGAATGAGCATTTTTACATCCTGAATAAAGTGGAATTATTTTTAATCTTCATGTCCTTCCATAAGAAGTGTATGGCAGAGCAGAAATAGGGAAGAGTGTGTAGCTATTCCAAATCTCCTGCTTCCAACTGCTATAGGGCTGCAACTTCTTCTCCCTCAAATGCATTTCTGTAGGTATTCATAACTAGCCTGTGAATTGTGTAAATTTTATGCAGTTCAGTGGTTTCTTCCTAGAAAGCAAAGACAGCTGCTATGACAGAAACTTGACAGTCTTCATCCCCTCGAGTTTCCCACTATTGTGTTCTAAAAACTGTGCTTCTTTCCAGGCTTCCAAAATTTGATAATTAACAGTTCTGTTATCCTCATAATTTACACTAGATTAGTCTAATGTATTTTTTCAGTACTTTTGGTTTTGGTCTTTATTTTTTTTTACTTTAACACTAATGAGTCAAGGTAAAAAATAAAGATCTCTTCAGCAGATAGAGGTATTTTTGCCTTGATCTAAGCCACTTGCTATGGATAAATAGTTAGACACCTGATTTCCCCCTTGGGACCTAGAGGAAAGCTTTACATCCCCAGGTGACTCCTGGTTTATATGCCCTCTTTACCTGCTTTTACTGCCCAGTCTCCTTGTGCCAGAGGCTTTGCTGAAGCCATTCTAATTCGCTGGGAGAACTCTAACCAAAGCACTACATGCCCGCAGGTGGTTAGCATGTGGCAGCAGTATGAATAGCACAAAAGAAACAATAGCTCTCTCTTCCTTGTCAGCTGTCCTTTGGGAATTGTTCATCTTTTCCCTGTCTTCACGTAAAGATAAGAATAATAGATGCCTATGGCCATAAATTGTTTCAGACACTAAGATTAAAAGTGCTGAGGAAATCCTATCAACTGTAAATTAAGAACACTGACTTTTCATTTATAAAATCAATTTAAGGAAAATAGAAATTGCCATGAGAATAGAAATGTCTATTGAAATGTGTCACTGACTCCTGGTATTTTCTAAAAACTATTTTTAAGAAGCAGGTTATCAAATTGTCAAAATAATGCAGATGAACCATTTTATTGAATAACTTCTGCTGGAAAATGCAGTTGGTTGATACTTTAGTAATTACTAAAGTATGGTTTATGTTAAACTTGTCTTAATTTCAGTTTTTCGTTAAAACAGTTACCCCTGTTTTCTAATACTGAGTAGGTGGAGGTGTTTAGGGTAAAGTTGCTAAATCAGGATAGTATTAATTAAAAATTTTCCTGTGTAATGGATATTAAAGAAAAATAAGCTATATATTTTCTTCAAACATTTAACAGTGATTATATAGATTTTTAAAAATGATTCCAACATTGCAGCTGCAAAACTGCAATTGCAGGTTTCTTGCAATAATTGACAAATCAATAGTAAATAATAGACTTTTACATAGCAGTACTTTTTGAAAAAGGAAAATGTATGATGTTCAAACACTGTCATTTGTCACCTGTTAAAATGGTATGTCCAAATGATAACCAGATTTCTTAAACTGAGGCTAGGCTGCAATCTTATCTTTCTATGTTTTAGAAACTAGCTAATAAAGTAAATGTCATATCTTTGACCTTCTAGAGAGCCCAAGTAAAGTGGTGGTGGCGGTGGGGGTTATGTTTTGACTGTTCGTGGCAACTCTGGGAACTGTAATCCTTTTCCCAACCTTTTAATATCTGTGGAATGAATCTGCTGCATTGCCTACTAGAAGCAATCCACAATAAGTTTTCCAGTCTTCAGCCTTCTGTGGGAATTTTGGGGTTTGGATCCGACTGTGGCATATCCTCATGAATTTTAATGTCTGGTGAAGTTATTCACTAGGACAGAACAGATGTGACCTGGCACTGATCAGATGGAAAACTGCTAATACACCGCATTACACCCTATTTTAATACCTAACCATTTTTGAAAATGCCCCTGGTATAATCAGTAGTGCATAGAAGAAGCAGCTGCACAAAACTATGCACAATACTGTTAGCACTTCCTTGCTAATGTGGTTTCAACATTTTTTGATACCCAGAGTTAAATATTTTAAATACTACCATTCCCTTGGTTTTCATAGAATCATAGAATGGTTTGGGTTGGAAGGGACCACAAGGATCATCTAGTTCCAACCCCCTCGCCATGGGCGGGGACACCCTACACTAGACCAGATTGCCCAAAGCCCCACCTTCTGAGAGAAGCTGATAGCCCATGGACTGACTTAACTTCGTGAATCTGTACATACTTTTGTGAATATAATTTTAAAATGTTGGCTTTCCATAAAACCCATTGTCCAGTTTTTCAACCTTGTTAAAACAATTCAGGTGACAGAACTGCCTATGAAGTACCCTACACTGATAGTCGCAGAAGTATGATCACTTACAAAGCTTCTATATAGAAGTGCTCTATTTATGACTACACAGATTGTCTTTCTGTCTTCATCAATAGAGAGGTGTCAAATTTAACATCCACCTTGAGCTCAGAGTTGTCTTCTCTGTCACTGACTAGCAACAAACAGGCATTACTGTGTAACTCACACTCTTTTTCCTGTTCATACAGCATTGCATTTATCTCTCTTAGAATACTTTTTTCCTAAGTAGTATAGCCTAGCAAGAAATCCCAGTAAGATTTACTTATTATTAACCATACTATTTTCTGTGATCATTTGCACATTTCAACAGAAAGTTTTGTATTTTCTACTATGTCAAAGTACTACACTAGTCCAAAACCAAATTGCCATGAGGTGAATTAAAAACACTTACAGGAGACAATGATTCTCAATTCATAATTATTTTCCTCTTTGATTATTCACTCAGTTTTTAGTTAATTTAATAAGTTTTTAAAAAAAGTAAAATTTTAAAATTAGAATAACAACTACTTCACAGATATTCAAGCCTATAAGCCAAATAATGCAGTAAAACCAGTTTAATCTGTTTGTGCCTTTCCTAATTTAGCAAAAGAAATAAAAAAATTATCATAAACAGAATTCTAGGTCTTTCATAGTCATCTTGGCAGCTGGCCATATCATGCACATCTAGCTACACAAACTGTGGTACCTTCTGCTTCATCTTGGATGGGGCAGAGTATATGTGGTGTCCATGCTACAAAAAGCAGAATATGCAGTAGAAAATATTTTTCCATCAATATCTGTCAGGCATCTCATTAAATCCACTTTGTCTGATGTGATTCGTTTTCGTTAAACTATATTTATGAATTAATTGTGCACCTACACACTATTTTTCTATTGATAAATCCTATCTCAATATATACATCATGACTTTGGTTCCCAGGATGATGGGCAACAATGGAAAGAACAAAGGAAATTATTTGTTACTACTACAGCTGTATTCTGAAATATGAGATATAAGAATTGAAATTTCATAAAAATATGAAATGTGAGAATATGGAGTCCCTTTCCTAAGAAGTAACAATTCCCGTGTTTATCTGACACAACAGCATGATCAATAAATCTTTCCTATAACCATTATTATCTAGTGTAAAGTTAACATGCCTTAGTCAGAGGGATTTCTTAGTAGAGGCAGAAATAATTTTAGAAATTACTTACAGTAATATTAATTAGTGATGAAAGATTTGTGCCAATAACTGTTCCAGCAATGCCATGCCCCCAACTTATAGTATTGACTCCTCTTTGAAACTAAACTAGAGATAAATTTCAAAACAAAAATAAATTTTTAAATTAGATTTCAATATTCAACACCTTGAATTTTTAAAAAATCATTTAGTTGTGGGTTTTGTTGTTAGTTTTGGGGTTTTTTTTTAAGATGGAGTGCTTAGTGCCATTTATACAAATGCATTGAATATTTCAGCACTTCCAAATCTACTTCTGTAAAAAAAAATAAAAAAATAAAAAAATTTAACAACGAAATTTATTTCATCTGGAATTCTCAAATTACTCATCAATATTTGATTTTCTGGTAATACTGAAAATACATAATTTCTATGGGGAAAAAATGAATGATGATTGAGAAAGTTCTGATGAAGAGAAACAAAATAGTTCTTTGTGTCTTCAAAGAGAAGTTAACTTATAACTGATGTAGAACTGCTTATCTTCCAAATAACCACAGACTGACTGCCAAGGAAAAGGGAAACAAGTTAGAACCGTGGTGCAGTATAATGTATATTTTCAACAAAAATTCCAGTAATTTTTATCGGGCTCTTTAGTATTCTTCATTCTTTCCTCCCTTTGATCAGTTCTATTTGTCAGTCCCAAAAGACTGTCCCAGCAGTTTTCTATCAGGTACCTTACCATACCATACCACACTATACCATTCACTTCTGTAGGCATCAAATTTCAAACAAAAAAAAATCCAACCTTCGCTGTGCCAGGTCATCTGGTGCCATCTTATAGCATAATTCAGTGTTTGCTAAGAAAGTATCACATCTTATACTGGTGATGGAAGTGTATTTCTGAGGATTATTTTACGAAAATATTTAGTGTTATAAATCTATTTTGCTTCTCCCTAACAGTAGAAGTTAGCACACTTACCAACTACTTAGTTTGCTTTCCTAAAAAAGTTAGGGTTTTTGATTTCTTTTTGTGTTGGATTAGTATTCACTTTCATGTCTGCGTATGTTGTACACATTGTACTCACTGATTAATTATATCACTTTTGTATTCCAATTGTTATACTGTAATTTTTGCTATTGCTTGATATAATTGAGCATAAGTAGTTGAAAAGAGCTAAAACCAATGTTTCTCTTTTGAATCTCATATTTCTGTTGAATCTAATATTTCTTTTGAATCTAATATTTCTATCATGTAGTTAAGTCAACTGAGAGTATATCTTTTCATGAACATTTATTTCAGTGCAGCAGAACTAGGCTCACTCATTGTTTCATCTACTATTAACAATGAGGACAGGCAAATTCTCTGAGAGTAGTCCTCACCACCTATTTTATTATGCTGTGGTATATTATATATAATATATTCAACAAAGCAAGAATTATGTTCTTCTAAGTAGAGATGTTTTAGTACTCTGTTAACGTAAATCTGTTATGCAATATTTTTAAATAACTTCAGATTTTGTGTTAAAGTGCCTGTATATACTATTGCTCTAGTTAATATATATAGGTAGTATTAAAAATGTTCTTAAAAAACAATTTTTAAAACAATTTTCATCAGAATTAACAATTTAGCAGATATAACATACTTTCATTAATACAGTATTCATTAATTTCTGAAATTATCATTTACACATATTTACTTCATTAATTTTGTCATGCTTTTAAATAAAATTCTTATTATAGATCTCTTATAAATCTGATTACATATCTATAGAAGTGCAAGTATTTGAATGAGTAATGGGTCAAATAAACAGCTGCTCCTGGCAATTAAATTAGGGAACTAAGGGAAAGGACAAGATGCAGCAACTGAGAGACTGTAATGCAGTCAACAGCGGTATGAAGTTAATTCTTAGTGACACTTGAAAAGTCCATAACAGCATCTGACTTAGAATATGCATGCAGAACAAGGTGCAAAAATATGGGCTGGCCACTTTGACCAAATGACTGGAAACTTATTTTCTCTTTGTTGCCATAAGTAACTAGGAGAAAAAAATACTTGATCACATGAATATAACAGTATTCAGATCAAGTAAGACTCAAGGAACATGAGCAAACACAGGGACTCAGGTGTAAAGTGTTGGGGAGAAAAAATCAGAATATCTTTAGCTTTTGTGACTACAAGTAAGGCAATAATACTTGTACTGAATGAATAATTGCATGCAAGGAATATTCAGAGAAACTGTCAGGACCTCAAATGCATCAATTGGCCTGACCAACCTATAATCATCTCTCTCTGCACTCTTTCTTGGTGACCGCTTTCCCCTCTCTCACAGGTTTAACTGCTTATGTTCAAGGTCAGCTCTGATGCAACCCAGCACTGTCAACTTGGATCACCCTAGTGTGAAAACTGAACTCATTTCTGCCATGTCCATACTTTCATTCATTTACTCATGAGCTGCATTTAAACTCTGGTCTTTCTACTAGATCCTTTCCTGAGCAGTTTTATCATGTATGCCTGTATCCATCTTTGTATCTTGCTGATTCTGATCTGTTGACTCGACTACCCAGCTTGACTGCAAACCTACTTCATCACTAGGTCTTGTCTGGTGATCACTGGACTTTTGGCTGACCTGTGAATCTGCAGTGTTCTTGTGGGTATTGAGGAACTGTGCCCTTTGTTGGTGAGGACACTGTCCCTGCCAGCCTTGCTGTCACTCTCCATTCCAGTTCTCCTTTGACTACAGCATAGACAACTCCTGCTACTCCCTGAAGCAAGGAGTTACAGTAATCTTAATATGTTTTGTCTGAACACCCAAACAGATAAGTGAACTGGGACTATATAGATGACTCTAGGTGGCTCTGCTTGTGCAGGATGGTGGACAAAATGATCTCCAGAGGTCCTTTCTAACCTCAACCATTCTGTGATTCTGACAATCTCATTATTTGCAGAACAAGTGGTTGTTTAGAGTAATCTTTAAGTTGTTCCCAATTACTGCTGTTGGAGAAACTATAATTTCCTCTCTTTGACAGGCTATGGGCAGAAGAATCTTGGTACATGATGGGTCTTGCTCAATATTTTTCACAAGCTATCTTGAGAGTTAAAAAGCAAAATTACTTTTTTCAACTTGTCAGTTGGAATCAACCTCACCACACTGCAGTTTTGTCATCAAACTTCTAAATTCACATTAAGTTTAAATGTGCTTATGTTTAGAGTACTAATTTGGTTCTGGTTAAAGCAATGGCAACAGGTGTTTCAATTCAAGCAATGCATTTTTAAAGACAGAAACACAGTTGTGATTATCATCTGTGTGGATAATAGCACTGGACCACAATTAGTTATATATTATTTTTACTATAAAAATACTCTTCAATTCTCTTACTTGATATAGTACAAAACACAGTCTCAGTAGAAAATTATTAAAAAAACCCCATATTACCCAAGTGGATTGTCCTTGTGTTATTGATTTAAATAAATAAAACACATAAATATATGTCCCTCTTGTCTCTTACAGTAATGAATTTGTTTCAAGTTCTGCTTGTCTAAAGCTTTTATACTTTGGAGCACTGAATTAGTTTAACATGTATTAAATTACTTACAGTGAATCCTCCAATTCTATTAAGACACAATCCTTCATTCAGACAGTTGATGCTGAGCAGCCTGCAGTAATCAATTACTTCCTCACAGTTCTTTCCAGTGAATCCTGGCATGCAGCTGCAAATACACCAGTGTATTTTAGAGGACTTGCATTTTAAAAGTTAATTGTACTTAATTATGTTCCATAATTCTATTAAATAATGTTCTTGCAGTAACAAAACAGACCTCATATGTTATTTAAAATAAACAGAACACGTTTTCAAGTAATTAAAAAACAGTTGCATGATTCTGGATATTTTTCCTTCTACATAATTTTTTTTTCATTGAATAAAGAGTTTTCATACCAATACTTCATATACTCTTCTGAAAACAAAAAACAATCTAGAATGAGGTAGTATTTAATGAAAAGCCATAAATGAGGTTTTGGAAATCTGTTAGAAAGGATGGGTCAATTAAACCATCAGAGAGAAAAATTAGAAGCATGATGATAAATGAGGTTTAAAGTAGTTAACATCAATCATTATTAATGATTAAGAAAGAGTAGTCAGTGCTGACATGCTTAGGTATGTAAGGAACAATGTAAGAAATCTGTGGAGAAAAAAATGCATGGTTCTTTTTGTGTTTGCTTAATTGCAATTTGGCATTTTCTTTAAAGGAGAAAACTAGCATTCTATTTTTGTGACAGTTTGTTAGTTCCATGTGATGCTAACAAAGCTGTGGGTAAATTCTTTTATAGTAAAAGGAACTGCAGACATTTCTTCTACTTCACTTGTCATTAGTAAGAGAAAATCCTAGCCCTCCAGTGTTTAAAAATTTCCCTATACACAAAGAAAAAAGTTGAGATTCAACTGGATAACAAACAAGTCTTATTCAAAAGCAATAATGGAATAGTATAGAAAAATATTTGAATATTTATATCATGGTCAAAATGTGCAAAAAGTAAAATCCAGACTGCAAAACCTCTCTTTAGAGCAGTATATAGATACGTAATCCCTGCCAAATTCACTCAATATGTTTTTACAGACATACTTAGAATGTTCCTCTGTCTAAAGGCTCTTTGTAGCATGAAAAGAGAAGATTTAAGTAGAAGAGAAAGGAAATGGCCAGTTAGCTGAAAACTTGTGTTTGTGAAGGAACCCATAAGCAATAGATGGGACGTTTCTTTAGCTTTTTCTCAGGGTTACTTTGTCTAATGACCCAGCCTAGAAGCTGGAAATGATGGAGATGATATAGAATTGCATCTGGTTTCTTCTATGCTTTTGCTCCTAATGGATATTAAATTCAGTCGTGTTACTTATGTTTCTCAATTTTAAAAGATATCGTGATCCCTGTTTTCAGAATTCATAGTCTCTCGCAGTTATGTAGCATACAATAGCAAAGGATATATTTTCAACAACAAATAGTCAGGCAACAGCATTCAATAGAAAGTATCTGAGTTAACCATATTTTCTAAATCAGCTAAAGATTCCTAATCAGTGGGTATGACTATGCATCTGAGGGGTGCACAAAGGCATCTAGCACGTCCAGAAACTTAAATCACTTATTAACCTTTGGTGAAGTGTTAAACGGTCTGGATTTCACCAGAAACCCTTTGACAGCATTCACACTGTCCATGCGTAGGACCATTTGGACAGAGGTAGGTGGGCATGGGAAAATCTTCTCTTCTTTGAAGGTTGTATAGACAACTACAGGAAGACACTCTATGCAGCTAGTAATGGACTACATGATCCTCACCCTCCTCTTGGAAAATATTGCTGTATGTAAATCCTACAAATTATACTGCTACCATTTCAAGTACATGGAATCAAAATTCTTGCAAAATCTCTTCTTAACAAATTTCCAGTTCATGTATTGTAGCTAAAAGGAGGTTTTCATAATACTTATCATAGAATCATAGGATGGTTTGGGTTGGAAGGGACCTGAAAGACCATCTAGTTCCAACCCCTCTGCCATGGGCAGGGACACTGTCCACTAGACCAGGTTGCCCAAACCACATCTAACCTGGCCTTGAACACTGCCCCGGATGGGACATCCACAACTTCTCTGGGCAACTTGTTCCACTGCCTGAAATAAAATCTGTTTTTATTTCAGTATATTCAAAGATATCAGATAGTTGATCAGAGGGCTGAAGCACCCCTCCTATGATGACAGGCTGAAGGAGTTGGGCTTGTTCAGCCTGGAGAAAAGAAGGCTCCAGGAATACCTAATTGCAGCCTTCCAATACCTAAAGGGGGCCTACAAGAAAGATGAAGAGGGGCTGTTTACAAGAGCACATATTGATAGGACAAGAGGTAATGGGTTTAAACCAGAAGATGAGAGTTTTTGATTAGGTAATAGAAATTCTTTCCTGTGAGGCTGCTGAGGCAATGGCTCGGATAGAGTTAATTTTATTCTTTATAGCTAGTATGGGGCTATATTTTGGATTTGTGCTGAGTACGGTGTTGGTAATACAGAGATGTTTTCATTATTGTTGAGCAGTGCTTACACACAGTGAAGCCCATTTCTGCTTTTCACATCACCCTGCCAGCAAGTAGGCTGGAGGTGCACAAGAAGCTGGGAGGGGACACAGCTGGGACAGCTGACCTCAACTGACTGAAGGGATATCCCATACCACATGACATCATCTCAGCGCATAAAGCTGGTGGAAGAAGAAAGAGGGGGAATGTTCGGAGCGATGGTATATGTCTTCCCAAGTAACCACTAGGTGTGACAGAGCCCTGTTTTCCTAGGGATGGCTGAACATCTGCCTGCCCATGCGAAGTGGTGAATGAATCCCTTGTTTTGCTTTGCTTGTGTGCATGGCTTTTGCTTCACTTGTTAAATCATCTCTATCTCAACCCACGAGTTTTCTCACTTTCACTCTTCCTATATCTCTCCCATTCTACCAGGGGGGAGTGAGTGACTGTGTGGTGCTTAGCTGCTGGCTGGGGCAAAACCACGACACCCACCCTCTGAAAAAAAAGTACTCATATCAACAGATTATTTTTTGTCCTTTATATAGTAGTATCATTTATCCATGAACTGTATTTATATATAAAAGGAATGTAAAGTAATAATAAAAAGTTATAATTCCATTTTTAAATAACACTTAAAATCAAATCAGTGTCTCAGTTGAAACACTTGTTTTACTGATTTTTTTTACCTATGATCCAAAATCAGGTGAAAGAGCTCCTAGATTTCTTGGTTCAATTTATTTAGCTAATCTATGACTGTTGCGTAAAATAGATAATTTACTAGCCCAATTTTAAAAGCTGCTTGTTCTAATTTTTATATTTGTTCATTTTTTCCTGTTGTTTGAATTGTTGTTTTGCAACAGACATACCAACGTCAGAGAAGGTAAGAATAAATTAGCAGCAAGAAAGTTGAGAGAAAAGTTCCAAAGATGACACTGACAGAACAAATTTTCTCAGAACACCTTTTCACATTTTTTTGGTGACTTTTTGTCATCCTAAAGAACACGGCTCATAGATGAAGATACAAAGTAAACAATCACAATTTATTGTGATGGATATCCTTGTTCACTGCCTATTTGAATTCACCTTAAATTTTGACATTTAAGAAAAAAATGCTAGTATTAGATTCTTAGCACAAAGTTGTATACAATATCAAGACTGAAAGGATGGAATTAGGATACAAGATAGTCGTACATCATAACTGAAGTTGAGAAAATTAAATTGAGTCTGTTTGGTTATATGTTTAGAATGGAAAACAACTGGTGTCTCAGAGAAGGAAGGCTAGGTAGATAGAAGCTGAGATGGTGATGGATATAAGCAGAATGCACCTTGGGCATAAGGAGAAACACATAAAATAGGGGCAAGCAAATCAAACCAAAAAGCAGTAAAGAGGTCAATTTGGCTATTATTTGAATTTGTATATGCGTGTGAGCTAAACACTACTACATTTATTTCAAATGTTAAAATGCTGGATCAGGTAGTAGAGTTACACTAAGTGAAACACATGCAGGTTTTTTGGGGAGTAACCGGACATATTCATAACCTACAGTATTTGACAATAATTAAGAAAAATGAAAAAAAAGTTCCACTTAAAAATTGACTGAGCAGCTCCAAATCTGGATAAAGCAAAATAGTTCATGGTAGGTTTCCTTCGAGTAAAATGAGTTAAAACATTACTCTCAGCCAGAAAGTTTCCAAGTCTCTGACTTAAAAACTGAAACAGTTAAGCCACTGTTCTTATAGGTCCTCTGAAATCCTCTGTTATTCAAGTATCTAATGCAAGACATAAATTTACACAGAGAATGTTGAATAGTAAAACCAATAGCACCTGCTGACTGTTGGCCCTCTCTAGAAATAGTCCGCACCTCTGCTACATTTCAGCACTCTGACTTTGGCAGGACTGCAGCTCTCACAGCCAAATTACTGAATCTGGTCTCCTTGTGACAAGTACATGACTCATACTCTATCAAAACGTTTTCTGTTACCTAAGTGCCTCCTTCCAAGTATACAGGCATAAACATACACAGAATTTACAGTTATCAAATATTTGGGATTAAGTTGGTAGAATTTTTTTTTAATTCCACAAAAAATGTGGAAATAATTTTCAATTTATTAACAATAAACACTAAAATATTGCAATCACTAATTGGAGCCTTCAGGGACTGAATGGCAAAACGAAGGCTGAGTACTGGAGGTTTTCAGTATGATTGGACAGGGTACTAGACAATCTCATCTAAGTTCCCTTTCCCACAAAGGGTTGGATCAGGTGATCTTTTCAGGTGTCTTCCAACCTGGGCTGTTGATTCTATGATTCTTTTGAAACTAAGTTCCAATGTTGCCATATTTATCTAACTCTAAAAGTCTGCAGTTTTAGTATCTGGTTTAGGACAACAGTCCAGGCTTTCTCTGTACCTCTGTACACAGAAAATTGGGAACCTCCAGAAAATGTTTTATCTCATCTGTCCTAAAAATTTCTCTTTGAAAAAGATGAGCCACTTTCTGGAGTTCTCTTTCTTCACCAGCAAAGTCTGGTGTGCCGCTCGAATGCTAGGAAAAACTATGTGCACTAAACACTATCCAAAGTTTTTACTTAAACAGTGTTTACAGGACCAAGCACTCGACTTTATACAAAGTTCAAGGATGCACTCCTCATTATTCATAGTGTTCTCTCTGGGATGTTTTTTCCCACTTGTAATGCTTTCTGAGTGTTAAAAATAATAAGCTTACAACCTCCTGGAAACTATGCTCAGGCACATGGAAATTAAGGAGGTGATTGATGACAGCCAACACAGCTTCACTAAGGGCAAATTGTACCTGATACATTTGGTGGCTTTCTATGACGGGGTTACAGCATGGATGGACAAGGGAAGAGAAAGCAATGTCATGTACCTGGACTTGTGCAAAGCATTTGACACTGTCCCACATGGCATTCTTGTCTCTAAATTGGAGAGACATGGATTTTATGGATGTACCACTCGGTGGATAAGGAACTGTCTGGATGGTCACACACAAAGAGTTGTGGTCAACTACTCGATGTCTAAGTGCACATCAGAGATGAGCGGCATTCCTCAGGGGTCAGTAGTGGGACCAGCACTGTTGAACACCTTTGTTGGTGACGTGGACAGTGGGATTGAGTGCACCCTCAGCAAGTTTGCTGACGACACCAAGCTGTGTGGTACGGTTGGCACTCTAAAGGGAAGGGATGCCACCCAGAGGGACCTTGACCGGCTTGAAAAGTGGGCCTATGTGAAGTGCATGAAGTTCAACAAGGCCACGTACAAGGTCCTGCACATGGTTATGTGCAATCTTGAGCACAACTACAGGCTAGGTGAAGAATGGATTGAGAGCAGCCCTGAGGAGAAGGACTTGGGGGTGATGATTAATGAGAAGCAAAACATGAGCCAGCAGTACATGCTAGCAGCCCAGAAAGCCAACTGTGTTCTGGACTGCATCGAAAACAGTGTGGTCAGCAAGTTGAGGGAGGTGATTCTACTCCTCTACTCTGTTCTCATGAGACCTCACCTGGAGTACTACGTCCAGCTTTGGGGTCGTCAGTAGAGGAAAGACATTGCGCTGTTGGTATGAGTCCAGAGGAGGCCACAAAGTTTGTCAGAGGGATGGAGCACCTCTCCTATGAGGACAGGCTGAGGGAGCTGGGGTTGTTCAGCCTGGAGAAGAGAAGTCTCCTGGAAGACCTAATTGTGGCCTTACTACAGGAAAGATGGAGAAGGACTGTTTATCAGTGAGTCTAGTGATAGGACCAGGGGTAATGAGTTTAAACTAAAAGAGGGGAGATTTAGATTAGGTGTTAGGAAGAAATTCTTTCCTGTGAGGGTGGTTAGGCACTGGAACAGGTTTCCCAGAGAGGTTGTGGAAGCCCCAGCCCTGGCCAGGTTGGATGATGCTTTGGGCAATCTGGTCTAGTGGAGGGTGTCCCTGCCCATGGCAGGGGGTTGAAACTAGATGATCATTGATGTCTCTTCCAACCCAAACCATTCTATGATTCTATCATTCCATCCCATTTTTCAAACTAGCTCTGCACAATTGTGTCTTTCCTGTCTTGTCAAATGTATATGTACAGACAGTAGAAAGGAATGCATGAATAATACACAAATATTAAAGGTAAAATCTAAGCACCACTGATATTAATAGAATCTTAACACTTGAGATCAGTGGTAAACAGGAATGTACCATCTGAGCCCAAAGCTAAAAGCTCTACTACATAGCTTTACCACATAACTTAAATGTTTCTCTCAATAATCAATATAAATAGGTTGTCAATTGCCTAATTTTACTTTCTGTTATATTGATTTAAATAATGACTTCTACTCTTATTCTCACATAGTATATCAATGGAAAGACTGTTAAATTACCATGCCTTTCCATAGATAATTTTATTAACCAATTTACATGGTACACTGAAGTTCATGGCACAGAGCATTTCTACCAGTGCTTCGTGAAATTATAAATTATTCAATCTAAGCTGTATATGGGGGTTTTAAGATTTCTTTTTTTTCAGGAAAGACAATCTACATCTTGATAGCAATTGTTCAAGTTATGCATATTTTTAAATGTAAACTTCAAATATTATTTCATACTAATTCATACACCAACATACTGTGTAAAAGACTGGCTGTATAACAGTAAATCATTGTTATCTTATATCTTGGTTCTGTGCTATACACATCTATATTGGAAGATCTAGCACTGTGTATGTGTTTGTGTGTGTATAAGTATTTAGGTGTAAGTATAAATAAAATTGTAAACCTTTTTTTTCTTCTTTGGGAAATTATAAACACAGTTCTACTTATATTTTAGTTTCCAGGCTTCTCAATTGAATCTCTTCTGATGGACTGTAACTTTATGTTCTATACTTCTGTTACGTATTTGCAGTTTTTAAGTTCATTCATAATGTGTTTTCAGGCTTTTGTGTACCACAGCTTTCAATTTTCTGCTTTTATGAATATCCTAAAATTTGAAAGTTATTTACTGCACTTCAGAAATGCTTAGCAGAACTTACTTCAGGCAACCAGATAAAAGCCAAGCAAATGGGAAGTGGAAAAATTGTATTCCTTAGTGGAGTAAGAAAATATCTGAAAAGATATTTAAAATGGAATGAATTTGTATACTGGGTTACTTCTCTTATTTTCAAATGGATAAATTTTAGCATTGTCTTTCTGAATAAAGCACTGTTTAATATGCTTCTTGAAGGATCAATGTAAGACTTACTAATGCATGTCTGTGAATGAGAAATTAAATCAGTTATCTTATCTGTTCCAAAACAACATAAGCACCATAGATCCTGAACGTAGTGGTACCTGTAGTCTGACTTATCATCAGTGTGTCAGGATTTATATATTTTATCTTATGGAATTAATGATGAAACAATTTATAACTTCATAAATGCTTTAAATCTTTTTGCAGCACTTCAGGAATTTTCAAGAAAACTAACACAGTAGAGCACCAAAAATAAAAAATTGTTAAAAGAAAAGTTTATATTTTTTTGTGTTCCCTGTGACTGATGATATCTTTTCTTTCTGCAATCAGTGGTATATCATCAAGTGATCTACGATGTACTGAAATAAATTAATTTCTAATCTTACCGGCAGTTATAGTTCTGCTGTTGAGCTACACAAGTTGCGTTATTTAGGCAAGGCAATAATTCACATGGATTCATTATTTTCTCACAGAACTTGCCAGTGAATATTGGCAGACAGATACATGCCACGTCCTACAGAAGAGGAGGAAATTAGAAATAATTATTTGTTGTACCCAAGGCAATACAGAAATTAGTGCTTACTTTCATTACTATAGAGAACCTAACTAGGACAGGGTTTCATCATATTAAACCGTCTACAAAGACAGAACAGAAAGCAGTCCCAGCCCTAGATATGTTACAAACGTAATTTAGGACAAGTGGAATAGGCCTTTCAGCACAGATTATACCAGAGTTGAGTTTGCTAGCTGGAAATAAACCAGCCTTAAATTTGGCTGGCTTTGCAATTTCATAACTGAATCAAGAAGGAGCTTTATAATTCCTTTAGGGTTTTTTATCATTGCTGATTTTTTTCTAATGTAATATTTGCATTTATCAAATGATAAGAGTGCACAATGTACATCAGGTACTAAACAGTATTCACTAGCTAGAGTAGGAAAGAAAATGGTGTGTATCCACTTTCCTGTTCAATATGAAGCATAGATATGATGGTGAAAAGCATCAGTCAGTTACTGCAATCTGTAATTTACAGAGTAAGAACAGCAAGTTATTTTACAAAACAAAGTATTTCTTAGAGCTGACACTCTCACCCTTATTTTGCTACATAATGTTTTTTATAGGTCTTCTAATGACAGAAAGTAAAAGAAAAATATATAGGGGTTTGTCCTCCCAGTGAAATTGGAAGTGTTCACGTTTCTTTAGAATCAGTCTTAAAGGCATGACCAGGGAACATTATTTTAACACCTATTGAGAGATTTCTGTATGTGTAAAACAAACTACTGCATGTTTGTCTGTAGAAATTATTGTACAAAATAATATGTGCTAGTGTATCTGCTAGACAAAATATTTATACAGATTGCATATCTGTCTAAGTATTCTATCCATCAATTTGTTCAACAATTTAGATATCTCTTTTTTTCTCCCTCTGTGAGTACGTATCACTGGTATGTGATAATTGAGCTTTTGAACTCTTCTTTCACTCTTTTGGTTCTGTATAATCACAGATATTTGCAATATTCAGGCTAATGAAAGAACATTGACAATGTAGTTTGAAATATGATCAGATGTGACTCTATTATTAAACCTTTGTGAGTCTGAATGAATTTATTCAATTTAATAAAAAGAAAAAAGACAGGAAAATAACCCCAGAAATTAAAAACAGACACCACAGAAAAAGCAAGAATAGGAAAAAAACCCTATTTAATAAAGATGACTGATGTATCATGTTTTATATCAGAAGATTTTATTAGAGAGGAGAATAAAAAAAAGAAACATTGATAGTTTCTGAAATGACCACCAGGCAAATGAACTGAAAATGTGGCATTTGGGCTTTTTAACTCTAGAAATATCAGAAACACTACATATTCAGACAATGTTGTGTTTCTTCACAAAGCACGCAAAGTTAATTTAAATATTTACATTAGAATTAAATGTTTTCTCACTTTTATGGAACAGATCCTCCTGGAAGCCTTGTCAAGGCATACAGATGACAGGGAGGTGATAAACAGCCAACATGGCTTCACAAAGAACAAATTATGCCTAACTAATCTGGTGACTATCTACAACGGAGTGACTGTGTTGATGAATAAGGGAAGGGCGTCACTGGCAGCATCATTGTTGCTAAATTGGAGAGATATGGGTTTAATGGATGGATTGTTCAATGGATAAGGAGTTGGCAGGATGGCCATTTCCAAAGCGTTGCAATCAACAGCTCAGTGTTGAAACAGAGATTAGTAACAAGAAGTGGTACCCCTTATGGGCCTGTGCTGTTTTATATCTTTATTAATGACATAGAGAGTGGGCTTCAGTCCACCCTCAGCAAGTTTGTGGATGACGCCAAGCTGGGTGGTGTAGATGATTCACTAAAAGGAAGGGATGTCATCCAGAGGGACCTTGACAGACTTTAGGAGTGGGCCCGTGCAAACCATATGAAGTTCAATAAAGCCAAGCGCAAGCTCCTGCACCTGGGTCAGGGCAATCACCAGTATCAGTACAGACTGGGGGATGAATGCACTAAAAGCGGCCCTGTGGAGAAGCACTTGGTGATACTGGTGGATGAAAAATTGGATATGAGCTGGCAATGTGAGCTTGCAGCCCAGAAAGCCAATTGTATCCTGGGCTGCATAAAAAGAAATGTGGCTAGCAGGTCAAGGGAGGTGATTCTCCCACTCTACTCCACTCTCATGAGACCCAACTTGGAGTACAGTGTGCAGGTCTGGGGACCCCAGCACAAGAAAGACATGGAACTGCTGGAGTAAGTCCAGAGGAGGACCACAAAAACGTCTATAGAGAAAGGCTGAGAAAATTGGGGGTTTTCAGCCTGGAGAAGTGAAGTCTCTAGAGAGATATTACTGAGATATTTCAGTATCTAAAGAGTGTCTATAAGAAAGAGAGAGACTTTTTACCGGGGCCTGTAGCAATAGCACAAGGAATAATGGTTTATAATGGAAAGAGGGTAGATTTAGACTGGATATAAGGAAGACATTCTTTACTGTGAGGGTGGTGAGGCACTGGAACAGATTTCCCAGGGCTGTGTATGTTCTACCCCTGGAAATGTTTAAGGAGAGGTTGAATGGGACTTTGACCAACCTGATCTAGTGGAAGATGTCCCTGTCCATGGTAGGAGGGTCTTTAAAGGTCCCTTCCAACGCAACGTGTTCTATGATTCTGTGATTCTATGACTCTATGTTCAAATAGGTGTCTCTGAAGTTTATACTTACATTTGGCAAATCGATACATGTACCTCCGTTCTGACATGGCCTTGAAGAACATTCGTTGATATCAATTTCACAGTTGTGACCAAGAAAACCAGCAGGACAATCACACACATATCCAGATGGATTATATTGGCATATGCCCCCATTCAAGCATGACTGAGATGCACAAAGTTCATCAGGTTCCTCACAAAATGGACCTAAATGAAATAAATGAAAAAAATTAGGGATGTTTGACTGAACAATGCTTCATATGATGTCACTATATTATATTTCCCTATTATTTTTCATTAATTCCTTGTTTGGTTTTTTTTTAGGAAGGATTTAGAGGTTTTAATTTACTGTGTTTTTCTTAAGTTGTCTACACAATGAAGCTCCATTTACTAACTGGGACATCTGTAAGCTATCACCATTTAAAAAGCAAAGATCTTAAAATATTCCTATATGTTTTGTCTGTTCTGTTGAATAAACATGATAAAAATATGTGGGAGTGACTAAACTCATCTGTAGCAAAGGGAGGAGGAGAACTGGCACCAAATCCCAGGAGACACTGAATGGTCACTGAACATCTCTTTCACAGTGGTTATTATTAAGAGAGACTAAATTCAGTAGATTTTTATGCCAAGGAGTTTGCTCCCATTCCTGTTTATAAATCCAGCCAGTAGAGAAGCTGAATGTACTTTCAGTAAGTGCACACACAATCACGCACACACATACAAAATACAGACACAGTGCCCACATGGATCAACATGAAGAGCAGTGTCTTTCCTCGCACATAAACGCAAACAGCACTCACATGAGCATGAACAGCAGTGATGGCTCAAATGTTTTCCTTCTCTCTGGCTAGTCAGTATTGAAGTTCACCAGTGAACATATGCATTTTCTAAATGCACAAATAAAGCCACATTAATGGATCCCTTAAATATCAGCACAGGTTTTAGGTCTGGCTGAAATCTGTATCCAGATCCTGAACCTCTTGCCAACTTGCTGACTAAGACCTTGAGTCATTCCAGATCTGAGTATCATACTATTTTGTATATATTGTACTTCTGATATGATTATCTAGATAATCTTGGCTTTATGTAGGATTACTGATATAGTTACCCAGGCTCTGTTGGCCTTGCAAGAAAATAATCCACAAAATGTGCCCAATTCTCCCCCTTTAATTATCTGTGAAGTTTTCCTGCCTCAAAATTTTTCCCCTGATCATCTGTGAAATCCAGTCATTGCTCATGAGGCTAGCTGTAACTTTTGTCAGCCACTCACTCAGTTATTTGTAAAGGTCAGCAACATCTCTTGTTGTGTCCAGTAGTTTCCCATGTTCTGTTTTATTTTTTGTAACCCCCAGGCAGGAGTTTACTAATCTGCATGCATACCTCAACAGTTATGAACTGCCTAAGGATTTTGGACTCTTTCTAATTGTGCAACATCAAAAGTACAGCAGAATGATAACAGCTAAGAATTTACTTCCTTTTACTTCTGAAAAATGATGTGGCAAATAGGCTTTTTACATATCTTGTACTTTGGTACACTACCTTCCTAATACGTACTTACAGATTACATCAGATGCATTTTTCAATAATTTGATGTAGCAATAACATTAACTTCATAATAAATCTATTCCGAAGTAGTACTATGTATTGATTCTGCATTTTGTTAGTCACTTGAATCAACTGAATTAAAAACAGACAGTCATAAAAGAATAAATTATACTTTACAGAAAGAAATATACTTTTGAAATGGTAAACAGAATACTTTTAACTCAGAATGATAAACTGCAAGGTAAACACAACTAGTTCATTCTAAACCTATTACTAGATAAGTATACAAGCCTCTAATAATTTCCTTACCAACAGACTAGGTATATAGAGTAGCTGTAAGTATGTGGAATAACATTTACCAGGAGATCTAAATATCGCACTCTGTCTTTATTATATACCAGAACAGCTGATGCAACAAATACTACAAACAAATCCTATTAGCAGAAAAAGGTTCAAAACACCATTTCCTTTTTATCATTCAGTTAATTGAAAATAGTAGTTCTAAGAAGGCAAAATGAATTGGATCTATCTTTTAGGACATATTGTTAATTTCTCTTTAGCATCAGAGGACATTGAAAGAATCTTTCATGATATTTTTGCTACCCCTCATCACCATAGCAACCAAATTACAGTAAAAGTATAGTGCAACTTGCAGATCTTGGGGTGTGCTAATAGGAAAAGCTAAGAAGGCCATTCCTCAGAACAAGGCCATTGACTGGTATCCGTGCATATATAAGAGAACATTTGCAACATGAGGTGAGGTGAATTGGTCTATTGTTTCTTATTATTCAATTTAGTATTTAGCTGTCCTGTTATACTTCAGTACAATATTGTAACCCAGCAGTACTTGTAGATGAGGTTGTATATCAATGCTTATCCTATTTTTTTTTCCTTTTATTGGACACATTTGACAAGAATGGGTGCTCCTGTCCCACCCATATTACTAAACAGGAGAAGCCAAACCAGCAAAACAATGACCTCAACTGCTCTACCCAAAGAAAAGCCAGAAAGTGTGGTTCCACAAGCAAAATGGATTAATGAGTAGTTTCTGCCATTGTTTCTACCTCAACTACGTTCAATCCTCCTCATTTTTTATTTCACCATTATCAAGACTTTCTTAGTCTTTTTTTAAGCAATGGTCCTGAATGGAATTATTAGAACAGGGAAAGAATAAATGAACAAGATAACACAGAATTATGAAGGCTAGTTGGAAAGATGAGATGAAAGGTGCCTTTTTGGTAATGCTATGCTCATTTGTAGAAAAACTAGGAAAAGGGCATTGTTCTTCTAAGAAAAGACATAATGTAATTTTCTTTTAGGGAAGACTAAAAGTAGCTAGAAGAGGAATAGAGAAAAGCCTAAGAAAAGATAAGAAAATATTGTTGATCACAGCATGAGATGTATCAAGGGAAAAATGCATGGTTCAAGGATGGCAAAAAAGTTCTTTTCTTTTCTCCTTGGCATCTCCTTGCAAAGGGCAAAAAATTATATTTTTCATTTTGTTAATTTGGAAAAAAACAGTGTGATTAATGTGAATTGTGAGCTGATTACCTAATCCGTTGAAGGGAGATCAATTTAAATAAAGATACTGAGCTAGCAACTGCATTCATGGTCTAAAACGCAAGTCACTTCTTTCATAGGTCTATCTAAAGTGAATTCAATAAACATCTCTATCAGCTGCCTAAAGTCTTTTAAGAAGAATTCAGTCTTGAGCAAGGATTTTCCGTAATCATTGATCCTTCTTAAGTCTTTGACATTTCTCTACTGTATACAGCATCTTATGTGAAAAACAAGAGCACTTTCCTTTCGCCTGAATATCCATTCCTGATAAGTTTGATAAGTCAGTAAAAGGACAACTGGTGCTTTGCACTTTTTTTTTTTTTTTTAATCATTCCCAAACCTGGTGTCACACTTAATCCATTTTCTAAAGAAGATTGAAAAGTGACTTGATTACAGCCCTTGGATGGGGAAAATATCAAACACTAAAGGGATCATTACATACACCTCATATATTTTTACCAGTGAAATCTCTGTACCAGACTATGATGAAAGAACTGGATTTTATGGTTGCTCATGTCTTCACATCAATGCTTTTTGATACTACTTTAATCATACACAATACAGAAGCCAATATAACAACCTTTGGTCAAAACAGATGAACAACTGGTCCTCTGAACTTGCAAATCTATTTATCTACTTTGACTCAAAATGTACACAAAACCTCTTAATAATTGTGTACAATCAGGAATTAATTCCAAATTCCTATTTTAAAAACTACATGTTTTTGTCATCGTCAATGCCTCTTGTTTAGGTATGTTTAAATAAATACTTAACTTCATAACTATGCTAACATTTACAGACCTCTTGAATGCTGTTGTTAGAAGCAAGGTAAAGAGGGAACAGGATAAAAATAGATTTGTATAACCTGACATCATATGTAAACCCGTGAAGGAGGACAATACTTAAGCAATGAACAGTGCAGCTGGGAAAAACACATCCATCCAACTTGCAAGTACATATTGAAAATGTTTGTACAAATTCTAGAGACCTGAGACTTAAGTTTAAAAACATGCAACACAAGTCCTTTTAACTGCATAGATTTGATGCATAACCTTCTATTTTACATTGATATAAATAACAACATAGCACAGGCATAGTATTTGACAAAGGTGCTGTGTATTTCTGTTACGAACAGTTTCAATGGAACTAATTCTTCCTTCAGTCACACTCAGAAAGAGACACTTGGTGAAAATACTGAAGTCCCCTTAGTGTTCACTGATGAATGATTAGCTATTCAAAGCTATGATACATTGTTAAAATTCTCAGGAAAATAAATGCAGAAACCAAGGGGACATAGCTGATTCAGGAAACTGCAGTACGAAAAAAAACCCTAGTTATCAGCTTGATTGAATATCCTGATTAAGGAGGAAAATTCAAGAAATTAAAGATATCATCAGTAGGATTGGTTGATCATAGTCTTTCAATACAGTGAATTCTTATTTGATTTGCTTCAATAAAGTAAAAATTGTGGAAGACTAAAAAGCAGAAATGAGTGGGTAAAGATTGTCCTATAGACCAATATGAAAGCTGAGTTTAAGGAACTGAACCTTATTTCAAGCATTTTTTTGTTGCTTTTATGTGTGAAAAGAATAAAACCCTTCACCAAAACCAAACAAATGACAAAAAAACCTCAGCCTTTCCTTGTTTGATTTAACTGTATCCTTGCTAGTTTTCATTAGTTTCATTACCATGTTATAATGGTAATCCATTAAAAGTCAAAGGACTTTCCTGACACCATTGATAAGCATCAGTCAGTTCACTAAGATACCAAACAGTGCCATTTACATAAATATCTGGTGTTATTTATTAAAATAAATAGCTTTTATTTTTAAGATAAGTCTTTCTGGGCTTCATATTTATACAACAATTTATCTTTCCAAGGAGTAAAATATGTGAAAGATCATATTAGCATACTATGCATTAATATTATTTCAGTACTTATGTGTTGCTATTTCTCTAATGAAAAATCAATATTTTATAGACCACTTATGCATAAAGCACAGGAGACTATTTCAGAAAACGGCATCAGTTACACACATATATGTTCATTTATTTGTACTAAAGTTAGAATGAAGTAATAATATTTCAAGTTTAGCACAAAAAAAAAAAGAGCTATTTAGTGGGACAGAGATTTATTTTCAGTTTAAATGAAACAAGTGGTTACTAGGAGCTACAATCAAGGACCAAGATACACAGTAGTAAGTGAACAGAATAAAACCTGGTAGTGAAGACAAGTGTGATAATTCAATTGTTAATATTTTAATATGTCCATTTTCACAACTGAAATTATAGAAACTCAAATGCATGTCCTTCTTATGTCATGCCATTATTAATGTTTACCAGACTTGTTCACTTTAAAACTAATTCCAAAATAAGGTTAAAATCTTTTAATTTGTGGACCACCAGATTTCAGTTGATTAAGTGAAAATATTTCTGCAATTAAACTAATCCCTATCTGCATTGCTCAGTTAACAATTTGTTATAACTAGTCCAATTCTGTTCACTAATTTTTACTTTTCAGAGTTTCATCAGCTCTTTCCTTTTAAATGTAAAACTGAAAAGTATTTTAAAAAGTTCTCTTTATAGAAAGAAGATTTTCTTTTCCTTAAAAAGTATCTCTGAATCACAAGCACTTGTCTTATATATCTAGACCCTGAAATATATCAATATTTCTATTGGTGCACTAAAAGCATTAACCTTTGAAATATGAATATAGTATTTTCATTTTCATATAAGTTTATAATAAAAACCAATGAATGACACCTTTTTTTCTGCATGTGAAGTTTCAATAAAGTTTGAATCAAAATGAAATCTACTTAAGGCACTGTAAATCTAGATCTCAGAAGAGAGTGAGTGCAAATCTCTGTGAAAGATTATAAGGGCTACCATCTTAATTTTAGACCAAATAGGCAGTATCAAAGCTCACTGATGTGCTTTATACAAAAGCTCCAATCAGCAGACTTGAAAATAGGCATTTTGGAAGTAAATGAATGAGAAGAACATTAGCTTCCATCAGAGGAAAACCTATTAGAGAGTAAATTACAGTACTGATGGAAAAACTCATCAAGAGTCCTTATAAACTTTCAGTTTTACTTCTTATCTTGACTAACCACAGTGTTCAGAAATTCTAAAACAGCCAAAGCAAATAGAGCTAGGCTGATTCTGAGTCGATGCCACCCTGGTGACTGCTAAGGCAGCACGCATGGACTGTCACTTCTTCTGGAAGACTTTGATTCCCTAGGGCAAGATCAAGGCATCACCCTAGTTATAACAGATCAAGACACTATTCCTAGCCTAAAATCACTTCCTAGTGCCTCAGCTGGATGCAAAAAGGGGTGTTCAAATTGCTTCTAGGTGCAGCAGGAAGAATCATAGGATCATACACTCATATAATAATTTAGGTTGGAAAAGACCTTTATAGAATCATAGAATCATCAAATCCAACTGTTAATCTAGCACTGCCAAGTCCACCACTAAACTATGTCCCTAAACATCTACGTGTCTTTTAAATACCTCCAGGCATGGTGACTCAACAACTTCCATCGGCAGCCTGTTCCAGTGATTGACAACCCTGTCGGTGAAGAATTTTTTCCTAATATCCAATCTAACCCTTCCCTGGCACAACTTGAGGCCATTTCCTCTTGGCCTATCACTTGTTACTTGGGAGAAAAGACTGACACCAACCTGGCTACAACCTCCTTTCAGGTAGTTTTACAGAGCAATAAGGTCTCCCCTAAGCCTCCTTTTCTCTAGACTAAAAAACCTGAGTTCCCTCAGCTGCTCCTCTTAAAACTTGTGCTCTAAACCCTTCACCAGCTTCGCTGCCCTTCTCTGGACATGCTCCAGCACCTCAATGTCCTTCTTGTAGTGAGGAGCCCAAAACTGAACACAGTACTCAAGGTGCAGCCTCATCAGTGCCAAGTACAGGAGGACAATCACTTCCCTAGTCCTGCTGACCACACTATTTCTGATACAAGCCAGGATGCTGTTGGCCTTCTTGGCCACCTGGACACACTTCTGGTTCATTTTCAGTTGACTATTGACCAACACCCCCAGGCTCTTTTCCACCAGGCAGCTTTCCAGCCACTCTTCCCCAAGGTTGTAGCATTTTATGGGGTTGTTGTGACCCAAGTGCAGGACCCTGCACTTAGCTTTGTTGAACCTCATACAGCTGGTCTTGGCCCATCAATCCAGCCTGCTCTGATCCCTCTGTAAAGTCTTCCTACCCTCAAGCAGATAAACACTCTTGCACAACCTGGTGCCATCTGCAAACTTAGCAAGGGTGCACTTGATCTACTCATTCAGATCATTGATAAAGATATTAAACAGAACTGGTCCCAGTACTGAACCCTGGGGAATAGCACTTATGATACACCACCAGCTGGATTTAAGTCAGTTCACCACAACTCTTTGGAACCAGTCAATTTTTTACCCAGTGAAGACTATATGCGTCCAAGCCATGAGCAGTCAGTTTCTCCAGGAGAATGCAGTGGAAAAGAATGTCAAAGGCCAAAGGGTCTCCTAAAGTCCAGGCAGATAACATCCACAGCTTTTCCCTCATGTGCAATGTCATAATGGTCAAAATGACAGCTATGACTTTGATCAAGAACACAAATGCTGACCACTCACAGAAAGTCTAGATTTAAAATTGCCTTTCTCCTTTCAGCTAGCTGCTGGTGTTTACCACACACCAGGTACAGAAAAAAAAATCTAAGTGTGCCCATTAACACTGAATTCACTAGTACTCCACACTTTGTACTACAGTAAAATGATATGATTACTTATCCATCTTTTGGGAAGGTGGTTTTAAAAATGCAACGACTAGTCACTCTTTCCTCTAAGGCAACAGTTTCTCCAGGTAGTATTAATTCAGTTCCTCAGCTGCCTCTCAAGTGAGAGGACCTTTCCTAGGTCCAAATGCAAGGTATGTTCCTGATGGCTTACATAGCTCTGTGAGAGACTCAATGTATCTGAATTCTGAAGTATTTCACCTCTTAGATAGAAGGAGGTCTCTCCTGGCATTCAGGGATGAGCATTGTGCCTGACGTTATTCAGTATGGTTTCTAGAGCCATGAATTGGAGATACACTTCTTATAAAAATCCTAAATGATAATAGATCAAGTCAATATACTGAATACAAAAAATAAAAAATACAAAAAGTCTGTGTGATTTCAAACTGCAAAACCACAAAATATAAAACCAAACCTGCACAAAAATATTGTATATAATTGTACAAAAATGGATACCATACACCAAGAAAGTGGTAAATGCTTTGTGAACCATAACAGAAGGAAGTCTATTGAATGGAAAAACTAGGCTTTATTTGCTCACTTTTCAGTGGAGAACCAAATACTTTCTCATTGTTCACAGGAATGAGAAAGTATAATCTCTGGTGAGAGATTTGAAAGTGTTGTTTTATATACATCACTAGTGAGACTAAAATTAAATACTTCATACCATTCTGAGTAAATGACAGCGACAATTCAAGGAAATTTAGTACCAGAATGTGTCTCCCGAGTGAAGGTAGACAGACTGCAAGGATATGTCATACTGGACTGGGCAAAACCTAGAGATGCAACTGGAATAGAGGAGGGAGAACAGAGAATCCGAAAAGTGCAAGTTGTCCCTGGGTTGGCAATGTATAGACAATGGCTGATTAGTCTTGTATGGATGGGAATCAAGGTAGAGTTATTGAACAGAAAAAGTTATTTAGAGATATTGAGAAGTTTATTGTGGAAACAGATAGAAATTATTTCAGTTATAAAAAAAGTGTTGTGGGTAAAGCAGCAAGAATAAACTGAACAGAGAAAGAAAAAAAATCACAGAAGAGAGAAAGGGGTAAAATGACCAAAAGGGCATCTTTCTTTAGCTGTTAGTATTACTAATACAGCGATGGATATTTCCTTATTGTCAAGAGCTGTTATAGAAAATAAAAGCATTTGTTAGTAAATGATAGTGCAAAATCCTTAAAGAAGAAAATAAATTTATATTTAGAACAAATATGATCCAGCCTTTTCTGTTTTATTGTCTATGTGTTTACAACCAGCTAGAATTGAAAAGCAACATCCCTCCTGAAGAGCTTAATAATACAGGAAAGGGAACACGCCTGAAGGAACACCGTAAGTCTATTAAATTCTCAATAGGCAAGGTGTTACTTAAGACTTCTATAGATATCTATAAAAATCCCATTGGAAGCTGAAAAGTCCTGAACCTTTCTGTTCTTGTGAAGCAGGCAAATCATATTTCCTTCTCCTCTGTTTAGTGGAGTAATGAGTGGTAGTTTCAATAATTCTTAGTTGCAAAGATTAGCTGCCCGATTGAAATAGTACTGCTTTTGCATGTTTTTTGTTTGCTGAGACCTTAGGGATTCTGTTTTTCCTTAGGGTCTGAGTTGTTCAGTTGTTTTCTCACCTTGTCTCTTTTCCAAAGGTCAAATCAAAGGTCAAACCAAAGATCAAACCTTTGGAAGGTCTTTAGCTTAGATATCTATTTCATATCAAAGAAAACACCAAAATAGGGTTGTTCCATGTCCCATAGGTATATTTGGAAGTTAGACCCTCACTCTTGAATCTTTGAACAGCAATTTTTAGCTGAAACTTTGAATAAATAATTTTTTTTTGTGCTGTGGTTTAACCTGGCAGGCAGCTAAAACAAGCACACAGCCATTCACTCATTTCCCCTGCCCTGCACTGGGATGGCAGAGAAAATCAGAGGGGAAAAAAAAAAGATAAAACTCATGGGTTGAGATAAAGACAGTTCGATAGGACAAAAAATGAAGATGCTAATATTACTATTAATAATAACAATAATAATGATAAAAGAATATACAAAACGAGTGATGCAAAGCACAATTTCTCATCAGCGATGCCCACCTAGTTCCCAACCTGCTGTCTGCCCC
Source organism: Psophia crepitans (assembly GCA_013399095.1). Lineage (NCBI taxonomy): Eukaryota > Metazoa > Chordata > Aves > Gruiformes > Psophiidae > Psophia > Psophia crepitans. The sequence continues at coordinate 123,341 of VWZZ01001620.1, read as the reverse complement.
CTGGCTAGCTTCCCCCAAGTTAAACACTGTATGTGATGTCATATGGTATGGAATATCCTTTTGGCCATTTTGGGTCAGCTGTCCTGGCTGTGTCTCCTACCAGGTTCTTGTGCAACGCCAGCCTCCTTGCTGGCAGGACAGTATGAGAAGCTGAAAAGTCCTTGACTTGGTGTAAACTTTGCCTAGCAACAACCAAAACATCAGTGTGTTAACAACTTCATTCTCATTCTAAATCCAAGCCACAGCACTATACCAGCTGCTAGAAAGAAAATTAACTCTATCCCAGCTGAAACCAGGACATTCTGAAACAGATAATTATGATCATTATGCATAATGAGGGTAAAATGTTCTTAACAATTTGTTCTGTAAAGAATTTAAACTTGTAATATTTTCCTGGTATTTAACTCAGCTAAGGGAGGAAGGGAGGAACGAATGGTGGGAAGTAGAGATTTCCTAGCAGGGCAGCTGTACTCTCTATTATTCTCCAGAGTAAGCATGATAGGCACCTGCATAGACTCAACGAAATATTTCATTAGATGTCAAAGGAGTCTAATCTGTAATTCAGGGTAAGTATTTTAAAGGCTTTTAGTTTGTAAAATATATCAAAATTATTAACTGTGGAAAAAAAAAAAAACCAACCACCAAACCTCAATTTGTTCCAGAACTGATACACTAAAAATTTAGTAAAAGGAAGGTCCAAATCTTCATATATTTTAATTTTCTGTTATATATTTATCAGATAAGATTATTTGTGTTCACATTGATATATTGACACTACTACAAGAAAAAAAAATCTTTTTTTTTTAATATCTCTTCTATTCATATTTGCCCACTTGCCAGCCAATGCAGGATTACAAGGAAGGTAAGGATTATATTAACAGAAGGGACTCAATGTAGATCACCAGAATAAATAGAATAGCAGTTAAAAAAAAAACAGCAAAGCTTCTATATATTTTGATACAATCATGGTAATAATAAGATAAAGATTCCACTTATTTTAACATTTTATTGCTAAAATGACTACATCAACATTTGGATCTTTTATCTCCAAGCAGTACACAAAATGAGAAAAGTGATACAAAAAAGAGAAAGAAAGAAGAAAATACAATTTAGTGAGAAAACCATTGTACATACAAGAGTAGAATCCAAAAATCAAGAAATCTACATTTTAAAGGTTTGTGTAAATATACTGAATAGGAAGAAGAGAAAATGTTGTGATTCATAAACATGAATTTAAAAACAATAAAAAGTGATGATGGAGACAGTATTATGGGGAAAGGTAAAAAAAAACAACAAACAAGTAAAATATAAACTTGTGTACAAATCATTGCAGCTCTACCTACTTCATTCAAACAACCAGTCTGCTTGCATCACAGGTAAAATAAGCAAAAAATGTATTACAAAGCATGAAAACTGAAAATAGATCTCTCATAATTTGATATGATACTGTAACCATTTGAACATGATTTGTGGTCTGTTATGAAGTCAAGTAATTGTTGTAAAAGTATGATTCAAATCTTTGATATGCGTAGTCAAAAAAATTAGTGGCAACATTTGAAATTTATATAGAAAATCCAGAAAGATCACACCTTCAACAGCATGCAGAGTGACAGTGGTGTATGTTTTCAAGACTATATTAAATGACTGAGTAATATTTTTCCTCTAACTTGGAGTGTAACTTTGGCTGCTACACTCATGTTGGTTTATCTTATTTATTTTTTAAAATTCACTATCAACTATCTTGAAATACAATAACTTCACGGATAAAATAAATGTAATGAAAGACAGTGACAAAATTGGCAAGAACTTAGTGAAAGTGGAAAAGTGATCATCATTATCTCTGTATTCATTGAATATCTGAGGTCAGTAGAGTAAATGACAATGTAGAAATTTCCTACATTTTTAGTTACCTCTGTATCCTTGCCTGATATCCAAAAAATTCATGTGACAGTTAAATTTTACAAAATCAGTGCAACCGTGATAAGTAAAATACATGGTACAACTGAACAAATTTTTTTCTCATATCTTGAACACTTCATCTTACTCACAAAGTTTACGTTAAACCTTAGATATTGGAGTAATGGCAGCTATTTAAAAATTGAAGCAGTTTGAGAATTCTGATAGTATATTGGTGAAATTACCTCTTCAGTAGACTCTTTAGGAACATTAAAAAAAGACTACTTTATTAAGCAAAACAAATTTTTTAGGGACAAAACAGCTTTTGTAGACTAGGGTTTTATTTATTTTTTTTTCTTTCTCAACAGTTTATATCAAATTAATAAATGTATTTTTGCTTGATTTACTTGTAGATTTTGTTCCTCACAGCTAAAATTGCTATGACTATAATGTGGAAATCAATATTTTTAAAATTATATTAAACAAATTAATTATAAAATCTAGACTTTTTATATTTCTTCAGAATGGTGACTGACAAAGGACTAGAAAGAACAAAACCCCTTCAGAGGGCTGCCATGAGCAGCCAGTTTCTCCAGGAGTGTGCTGTGGGAAACAGTGTCAAAGTCTTTACTAATGTCCAGGTAGACAACATCTACACCCTCATCCACTAAGCAGGTCATCTTGTCATAGGAGATCGGGTTAGTCAAGGAGGACCTGCCTTTCACAAACCCATGCTGGCTGGACCTGATCCTCTAGTTGTCCTGTATGTGTCACAGGAGAGGATGAACAGAGAAGCAGGTCAAAGAAGATGCAGAAGTACTGGTTCTGAGACCTGGCTAACAGTCATTACAGGCTGTAATAAGAGCAGCTTTATTTTGTGTAAAAGATAAAAGCAGGTTTGGGAGGGATGTAAGCCCTCTCTCTTATTTGCAGTGAAAACAGTGTTGTATCAGAAGACAAGTTTGGCTAAGCAGGTACCAAGCCACTTACATCTTTGTATATCAACTCTAAATCAACAAAACAAACCTGCAGTCAAATGCAGCTCACAGCACCAGTATATTATACAGTTACAAACATTCAACTTGACAAAAACATTGACATTTTCACCACTGTCAAGTTTTCACATAGTTTTTAGCAATATACAGTTGTTTAAACCCTTTCATTCCCCCGAACAGCTTGAACCTTTAGAACTCACTAATTCTAATGCATCCCTTAGTAAAATTCTTTTCAAAATGAGTTTGTCAGATGCGAATGGCTGAAGCCAGTGATTCATCTGTCTCTATAGTTTTGCAGCTAATTGTTAATTGTTGTTAAAGATGGTATATCTTCTTTTTTTAATCTGTGGTAGAGTAGAAGCAGGTTTACAATTAATCAAGAAGAAACAAACTGACATGGGGAATAATCTTTTCAAAAGATAATAGATAGTTCAAGTCTTTGTCAAAGGAGACTATTCAAGATACATATATTTTATTTTTCTAATGGGCCTCAGAAATCACAAGTCTAAATGGCAGAGTCCTTCTATTACAGTGAAAGAGGATTTTGATTGAGATGAATTCCTACTAAATGACTTAACAATGTTCAGAAACATGACTAGATTTGAGGGAACTACTAAAGACCTGGAAAACAGACCTTCAGAAGACATATTTACTTGGAATTCAATAAGCAAGGTAAGCATTGAGGAAGAGATGTAAGTGGTAGGAATATATTCTGGGAAGGTGTGCCTTTAGCCAACTGCAGAGACCAGGGATGTGTGCCAAGTGACGGGAAGCTTGAGGCAGCAGTGAGGACTGAGTATATTGAGAAGGAGGAGGAGAGAGTAGTATACAAACTGGGAGCAAACAGAACCCTTGAATCTCAGGAACAGAGAAGCCCATCACAGTAACACAGAAGCAGTAGGATGGGCTGAGTAGTTATCAATAGCCCAGTTTTGATACCTCCTGTATCCTAGGAGTCAGAGGAAGAAAAAAAAAAATTGAGAATAACTGGTTTTTTTTTTATAATCTTTATGTTGTTGGTGAGAAAAAGATGTTGGTTTTAACTTGAGTATTTCCATATTGCTTCTTTTTATCCTAGGTACTAAATTTTAAGGGTATTGATTGTCACAAAAAATCCCAAGATGACTTACTTGTGTTAATGCCTAAAATGGAGCCTGTTCATGTGGATAAAATGTGTGATATATCGCCAAGTGATGACATCACTTGATCTCATAATCTAAATTTATCTTCTCATCTTCTAGGTTATGCATTAATGCTAAGATTATGCATTTATGCTAACAAATTAATCTAGAGGGAAAAAATGCCTGCCTAGAAGCACCTATAGAAGAAAACCAGAAAAACAAAATAAATATTAATTAAAATTAGATAACTAAGTTTTGTACATCTGTACATTCTATTAGAATAGTGTTAGGAAGGAAAAAGTCTGCTTATTGTAGTAGCTCATTATTAGACTCTGAGAAACAGCAGAGTATTACATCCTTTGCAAGAAAGTCAGCGTTTGAACTTTCAAAGTTTCTTAGAGCTGTAAGTTTTAGTCTCCTGTGACCTTTGGGTATATTTCCATTTCCTTAGGCCAAATTTGACATCTGTCAGCATTATTTAATGGGACAAACTGGGAGCATTTGAATCCCTGGATATTGGGCAGGATATTGCAGCACCTGGCAATTCTGGAAACAGGGTAGATATAGAATATGCTCAGTACCCGACCACATTCCAGAGCACAAATATTGGGAGAAGAATAGGGTCTGGGTGTCTCTCATAAAAAGGATAGTCATCCTCAAAAGCTGATAGTACCACCATGGGTTATGGCCCTAACATAGCAATGTAATATAAAGAAATACAGGCCTGGTATGGTAAAAGAGGCCTTGAAAATTGTAGGCACAGCATGCAGCTTAGGGAAGTACAGGTATGGAATAATAAGAAGTGAGGCACAGGCTTGGTACTGGAGACCCCACAGCTGTGAACAACTTACCAGTGAACAGTTAAAGAAATGCAGACCAGGATCTGGACAAGACTGGTCTTAAGGGCAACAAAAAGACCAAAGGAATAGTATCTAACATACATAAACTCCACCATACATAATAAATTCAAATGTGATGTGGAACTGCAGGCGACTGAAGAAAAAGAAAGGTATATAAGCATGTTAGCAAATGTATAAATATGATCCTAAGTAGATCGTAAAGAAGGAAGATGAAACCATCAACACAAATATTATTTGCTCCTGTTGAAGGAATCCAGATGCTCACAATAACACTCACCATAACAGCCCTACTGCCAATAGCAGTAAAAGGAGAAGGACAAGGGTGAGCATAACATCTGGAAAAGGCTTAGAAAGGAAGAGGTATATATATAAAGAAATTACCCTATTATTATGGAAATATTTTCTGCACAGATGACTCTTAAGATTTCAATTATACTTCTAAAATAATTTTTGGCTTTATATATGCAATGTTTTTTTCCAGAATCATGTGCTTAAATATCAGTACATACTGACACATAAAATGACAGCAAGATAACAACATCAAATGAAAGGAAAGCCAGGGAAAGTAAAAAAAATAATAAAAGTAATGAATTTATTATTGAAGACACTTGCTGGATTAAGAAGATCCCTTTAGCAATGAGAACTTTGCAGCATCAGAAGTCCATATTTTCTTTCACTATTTGGAAGGTCTGTGTTCTGTAATATAAAAAATGCAAGCCCATATGACCTAACTTGGGCCATATATAAATTAGATGTTCAGTCTAACTCCTATTGAAACCAACAGTTTAAAAGTGGACACCTCTAGAAGATGGTTCATTCCATTCAAAAAAGATATCTAGGACAGATGCAATGCTCCTGGGATATCTGTCTTTCTTCTAACTGAACAGAGCAAACTAAACAAATATGTTGACTAACATGCAGCCAGTCAACAAAGAATATCTGAAAGTTTGCCAAATGAATCGATTAAAGCTAATCAGAAAATACAATTTTACCACAGATTTATCTCCAGAAGCATTCACTTTGCCGCAAGCTGCAAAGGCTAATTGGTAAGAATAATCTCCTTTTTTTTTTCTTTTTGAGTCTATTGGTTTTACTGCCAAGGTGGTGAAATACATTTTGAAATAACTGATTACTGTTTGGGAAAAAGCCAACAAAATTATGTCCTGCATCTTGGAAGAAAAGCAACATCAAATATGATGCATTCCTACCTACACACTTAAGGATTTCATTGACATATATACTAACAAATAAAATGGACGGTGGTTAATGTAATGTTTTCAGTTTTCCTATACAGTATTTTTATTTTCATCTGTAATCTCCATTTGTTTTGAAGATACCTTAAATTTAAAAAATTCAAGTCTGCTTTTATTGGTATTATGTTTGAACAGTTCAGCAAATAAGAAGTTTTAGGACTTATATTCATTTAAAAAGGATTTAAATCTATCAGGAAAATGAACAAAGGAATTCTCAAAGCTTTCTGAAAGCTTTGAAAAGCTTTTGAAATAGTGATTTTTTTGTTATGATTCACAGGTTGTTATTATCTCCTTGTAAGATAAATTTGGCTTTTGTCTACTTAATAGTCTGTATATCATGGATAAGCAAAATGGATTTCCCTTTAAAAGAAGACACACATTATTTTACTGTAATGTTTGCAGGTATTGATTCTATACCTCACTCCTGGAGCTAGTGATGCAATTTGTAACATTCTGCTTCATTGCTAATGCCTTAAGTAAATGAATCTAACTAAACTGGAAATGTGCCTAGTCATCATCTATTCAAAGCAGAGAAACCAGAAAACTGCATACATTTTCCATATTTTCTAATGTTCGAATTTCATTCATTAATTAAGTAAATCACAGAATCACAAGGGTTGGAAGGGACCTCGAAAGATCATCTAGTCCACCCCCCCCTTGCCAAGCCAGGACCAGCTAGAGCACATCACTCAGGAACACGTCCAGTTGGGTTTTGAATGTCTCCAGAGAAGGAGACTCCACAACCTCTCTGGGCAGCCTGTTGCAGTGCTTTGTCACCCTCACGGTGAAAAAGTTTTTCCTTACGTTAACCCGGAACCTCCTATGCTCCAATTTGCACCCGTTGCCCCTTGTCCTATCGCTTAGTGAGGCTGAGAAGAGCCTGGCTCCATCTTCCCGACACTCACTCTTAACATATTTATAAACATTGATGAGGTCACCCCTCAGCCTCCTCTTCTCCAAGCTAAAGAGACCCAGCTCCCTCAGCCTTTCCTCATAAGGGAGATGTTCCACTCCCTTGATCATCTTCGTGGCTCTGCGCTGGACTCTCTCTAGCAGTTCCCTGTCCTTCTTGAGCTGAGGGGCCCAGAACTGGACGCAATACTCCAGATGCGGCCTCACCAATGCAGAATAGAGGGGGAGGAGGACCTCCCTCGACCTACTGACCACAGCCCTTCTAATGCACCCCAGGATGCCATTGGCCTTCCTGGCCACCAGGGCACATTGCTGGCTCATGGTCATCCCCCCGTCCACCAGGACCCCCAGGTCCCTTTCCCCTACACTGCTCTCCAGCAGGTCAGTCCCCAACCTGTACTGGCACATGGGATTCTTCTTTCCCAGGTGCAAGACCCTACACTTGCCCTTGTTGAATCTCATCAGGTTCCTCCCTGCCCAGCTCTCCAGCCTATCTAGGTCCCGCTGAATGGCAGCACATGCCTCTGGTGTGTCAGCCACTCCTCCCAGTTTAGTGTCATCAGCAAACTTGCTGAGGGTACATTCCATTCCCTCATCAAGGTCGCTGATGAAGCTATTGAATAGCACCGGACCCAGCACCGACCCCTGAGGGACTCCACTAGTCACAAGCCTCCAACTAGATTCGGTCCCATTGACCACAACCCTCTGACTTCTGCCCTCCAGCCAGCGCACAATCCACCTCACTACTTCATCATCCAGGCCACACCTCCTCAGCTTGCCCACAAGGATACCATGGGAGACGGTGTCAAATGCCTTGCTGAGGTCAAGATAGACCACATCTACTGCCCTTCCATCATCCATCCACCATAAGCTATAGTGTTCTGTTGACACATGGTCTGATGTCAATAAACAGTCAGCTACTTTCAAGACACGTTGTGTGAAGCCATTGATTTCCAGACCCTGAAATAAATAATATGATAATATTACACTCTGTAAGTCCTATGGTCCTTTTTATTTTAATTAAGTATGAAAAATGTAATTACCACTGTACTTGTACAATTTTGAATTGATTGCCTAGCACATAGATTTTCTTTGTTCAAATGTGCTTATTAAATATTTTTAGAAAGCTCTTCTCTTGCCTTCTTGCATGTGGATGCCATAGTTACCTGCTTGCTTTCTACTGATCCAAGTCAAGCAATAGAAGACTGGAACTCAGATAACAGTGAGTGGATGGTATGGATCTGAAGGCAGGCTGAACAAAGAAGGGTAAATTTGAAGTCGAGGTACTCCTTAGAGTGGGAACGCAAATCAAACGACGACTGCTCTCTGGGAAGTACTGAAATATCAAATAGCAGCTATTTGGTAGGATAACAAAGTTTGAATTGCTTTGAGAAGGATGTGGATGTATCAGAGGGCCAGCAGCACAGGGACCCTAAGCTTTCACCTGATTTCAGGACCATACTCAACTTCAATGCATGGGCTGTGTTTTCTCTGTAAAGCCCCTAAACTGTGAAAAGTCATAATTTATTTGTATGCAAATGTAAAAGCCTCACTATAGATATTCAGTATCTATCTGTTATTAAAAATACCTAAATCTGCAAGTGTTCAGTGTGTTTACTTTTAGAACTCTGTTAGGAAAAAGTATAGGTTCCATATTTACTGAGCAAGAGAGAATAGGGATGAGACGTGAATTAATATGGCTTTGTTGTCTAGATGTTAGGGAACTTATATAAAAACTATGAAATGCATAAGATGTTCAAGATTCTTATCCCTTTCACAGATAAGGACGAGGGTCCTGTTCTGCAGTCTAGAGCCCAAAGTCAGAGTTATACCTCTCTCTCTCTAGATTAATGAATCCCATGGAAAATGAAAAAAAATTCAAAATGTCACTGTAAAACCACTCTCACTTTATATAAATTATAGATTGCTCTTAATGACATAGAATTGGCATGTGTTGTACTTCTGGGGTTATTTCTAATTTGAAACTAAGAGTGGTTAGTTGTTATTTTAATTGTTATTATAATTGTTATTCACACTTAGTTTAAGATTATTTCACCACTGTTATCATAGAGTATAAGGGCAGGGACATTAGGAAGTCTGTGGCCCAACCTCCTGCTCAAAGCAAGATAAACTGTGAGGTCAGACCAGGTTACTCAAGGCTTTATCTAGCTTTATCTAGCCTACTTGAAGGGAGGAAGAGCAGAAAAGTTCTGGACTCTGTGTAAGCATTTCTCAGCAATACCTGAAACATCCCTGTATTATCAATACTGTTTCCAGCACAAATCTAGCCCCATACTAGCTACTCTGAAAAAAAAATAACTCTATCCCAGCCAAGACCAGCACACTCACCTTAAAGGTAGATGAGTGCTATTAGGATCTGCCATAGGATCAGATCTTGAGCCAGAACCCTAAGGTGTTAAAGGTTTTAAAATTTCAGACATAAAACTGCAAGAAATCCTGAGGGTCCTAAATGTGTCATTTGTAAATGGTAGTGGTAAATTGTATCAAAAGTCATAACAGTGAATAATAAATTAATTTGTTGTTTCTAGGGAAATCAATCTTATTTTATATTACTTTAGTTAATATCTTGTACTAAACCCAATATTTTGAGATTTTAAACATGTCAGTATTCCTACACTTATTCTGAAGAATAAAGAAAACAGTGCAATGAATTCTAGCGTCCCTTTTACATCAGTGGTAATTAATTACTAGCCTGGGGAGAAAGATTAGTGTACTAAATAGTGGTGTTATCAATCCTGTGACTTTGTCTGGAAATATTTCCCAGAGCACAAACTTCATTATGCAAGAAACTTAACTTTAATTCTTAAAGGAAGTTTGTATTTCTAGTGGAGGGAGTTCTGAATGAAAAAGTCAGGTGCTTGTTAGATCTTTTTTTTTACTACATGTAAGATGACAGTGTAAGTGAGTGTATGTTAATATTTTTTTAAATATATATGAACAAGCAGCATAAAGGAATTATGTCTGTTTAAACTTTTCCTGTCTACTGCACTATGGATTAGAAGAGAGCTGCTGGAGGAAAGAGGTGAAATCACTCCTGAGTATAACTGAAGCTGCAGGAATCCAGGCAGAGCTGTGAGCAACAAGGTGAGCAACATGAGCACAAAGTGGAGGATTTGCGAGAAGCAAAGAAAACAGATAGGGCGCTAAAGCACCGTGGTGAAGGGCAGAGAGACATTTTCCCCATAGTCCCAGGAAGTAGTGTAGAAATTGTTTCAAACCAGAGAACTGGATTGACAAAAGAACTGGAGAACTGATAGCAAAATTGGAGGAAAGGACACAACAAAGGTCTTTTTTATTTTAATTTGTCTTTGTCATAATGTCTCTCTTTAAAAGTTCATTGTTCTCATTATGCTTTTATAAAACATAGCTTTAGCAAATCAAAGCCCTTTTATATTAAAGAGAAAGTGCAGGCAGGTCCAATTTAAAGCTCTATCTGAGTCAGGTTTGTGTCAGTTGCTAACTTTACTTTTCCCACTCCGTAGCAGAAAAAGATAGTACATTACAGTATTGCAGAGTATTATTAAAATACACGCACACTCAACCCAAGTTAGCTAGAACAAAAAAGGTTTGGGTGATATACTAACAAAATGCACTAAGGTTTTGATAGCAGGGGTGGGGGGGCCCACAGGGGTGGTGGCTTCTGCAAAAAGCTACTAGAAGTTTCCCCTGTGTCTGATAGAGCCAATGCCAGCCAGCTCTAAGACAGACCCTCTGCTGGCCAAGGCTGAGCCCATCAGTGACAGTGGTAGCGCGTCTGGGGTAACAGAGTTGAGAAGGGAAAAAAAAACCACAACTGTGGGAGCTTTTGCACCCAGAGAGAGGAGTGAGAAGATGTAAGAAACTCTGCAGACAGCAAAGTCAGTGAAGAAGGAGGGGTAGGAGATGCACTAGGTGCCAGAGCAGGGATTCCCCTGCAGCCTGTGGTGAAGACCACGGTGAGGCAGGCTGTCCCCCTGCAGCCCATGGAGGAAGGATGATGGGGAGCAGATATTCACACTGCAGTCCGTGGAGGACCCCACACCAGAGCAGATGGAGGCACCTGAAGGGGGCTGTGACCCCATGGGAAGCCCATGCTGGAGCAAGCTCCTGGCAGGACCTGTGGATCCATGGAGAGAGGAACCCATGCCAGAGCAGGTTTGCTGGCAGGACTTGTGACCCCATGGGAGACCCACACTGATGCAGTCTGCTCCTGAAGGTCTGCACCCCATGGGAGAAACCCACGCTGTTCGTGAAGGACAGTAGCCTGTGGGAAGGACTCACACTGGAGAAGTTCACATAGGACTGTGTCCTGTGAGAGGGACCCCATGTTGGAGCAGGGGAAGTGTGTGAGGAGTCTTCCCTCTGAGGAGAAAGAAGCGGCAGAAACGACGTGTGATCAACCGACTGTAACCACCATCCCTGTCTCCCTGTGCTGCTGGGAGGAGTAGGGAGAGATCGGGAGTGAAGTTAAGAAGGGAGAGGTGAGGTGAGACGTTTTAAGACTTGGTTTTATTTCTCATTACTCTACTCTGTTCTGCTTGGTAATAAATAAGATGAATTCTTCTCTAAGTTTGGTCTGTTTTGGCTGTGATGGTAATTGGTGAACTGTCTCTCCCTGTCCTTATCTTGACCCATGAGCGGTTCATTATACCTTTTCTCCTCTGTCTAGTTAAGGAGGAGGAGTGATAGAGCAGCTTTAGTGGGCACCTGGATTCTAGCCAGGGTCAACCCACCACAACTAATTACCTTATTCTTGACTTGAAGGGTCAGAAAAACCTTGAAACAAAGCAAAATTAAATATTTGAGAATATAGAAGACAAAACAAAAACTGTTGTAGCACTAGGAGATGGACATGTGTTCCCAAATGCTTTGCTTATATCTGCCTCCCTGATTTTAAAACTACTTGAATTTCAGAGTGAAGAAAACCAAATACAATCTTAATTCATCAATTCAAGAGTGAAAACTCTTCAGCCCTATTCAATATACAGCGTTATCAGTCAGGACAGTTCCATTCAATCTGCTACGTCATTTTTAAATACATGAATTCTTAGGAACTAAATATAAACTGTAAACACTAGCTAAGTGAATTACTGAGTTTTTTATGTGCCACACATTAATGCCACTGTTTCTGATACTGAATAACTAGAGCTACGTCTCCAAAGGCACTGCTCTTGAAGATGGAACCAAAAAGCAAGAAAGCTTCTAGCTACACCTTCTTGTCTCACTTGTTTAACAATCACTGTTACCCTTCTGCTAGTGTTTAGCCTAAAGCTGAACTGGGATGATGAGTTCATCAAATGGAAAAGGTAGGATGGATTTAACTAGATCAGGAACTCAAGGAAGTAACAACATGGTATAAGGGACACAATGGTCCATACAATGCAGATTTTGACTTGAGAAAACTTGATTCTGTTTACCTGCCTTATGAATTTGATAGAAACTGAGCGCTACATATTATCCACAAAATATTATGGGCAAAATGAAACACACTGTATGATCCAATAATTTAGCTAGTTCAATTAACTTTTTAATTGTCTAATAGTCCACACTCTCTAAATATAGAAACACCTAAAGACCCTAAAATATCTATAGAATAAAATTTACTAATATTCCCTTTCTCTGGTGTTATGTTTATCCTTCCAGTGTCTTTCTGGAGTACAAGGTACAGTTCCTTTCCTTCTCAATAAGGGATAAATGATCAAGTCTTAGGCTATGAGACTTACATGTGTCTTGATGCCTTCTTGATGAACAGTATGATGTTTGTGGAAGGGGTTTCTTGCTCCACTGTTTTCAGTCTAGGCTGTGTTTTTTTTGAACTCTTTAAAATTATATTTTGTAATCACAGACCAGTTCCTTATTCTAGGTTAACACCTGAAGCCTTGACCCCCATCCCACCCAGACCCAGACCCACACACACACACACACACACACACAGGCCTATTATTTGACATTGACAGGGGTATGGGTGGGATGGGTGGTGTCCCTCACTTCTCAGAGAGGACAGCCCAGGCCAAGGTGAGGCTGAGCCCTTGCAGTGTCAGGTCAGCACACAGCCTGGAGGCTTCTACTTGTAATAGCAAAAATCATATACTCAGTACACAGGCATTACACTCTCTCACAGGTGCAAGATACTGCCAGCCAGCTAATCAGGAGCATGTTTACCCTCTAACTGGCAAAGAAAAAGGCAATCTGGTGTATATATACTGAAGGACTTATGACACCCACTTTAGAAACACTTCAGATTATGCATCAACCTATTGCCTTCCTATTCAAATCTGTATCTGGTTGATTTTGCTCATTCTGCTGTGCAAAACTGTTCTATCATTTTATTCAGAACATTGAATTACAAGACAGAAAGTAAAGAATCTTGTAAAGTTTCATCCATCCTCAAAGCCTACCTGATCCAGTAAACCAAAAAGTTGGGATTTTTTAATCCTTTCCCTTCATTCTGCCATATTTTCAAATTCTGTTTTCTGATCTCTCTTAATATCCTTGATTTTTACTCATTTATAAATATACTATGCTTGGTTTTGTACTGGTTTTGACTGGGACAGAGTTAATTTTCTTCATAGTAACTTGTACGAGGTGATGTTTTGAATTTGTGCTGAAAACAAAGTTGATAATGTATCAGTGACTTAGTTATCACAGAGCAGTGCTTGCACAGTGTCAAGATCTTTACTGCTTCTCGCGACACCCCACCAATGGGTGGGGATGCACAAAAAAGTTTGGAGGGCACATGGCTAGGACGGCTGACCCCAACTGATCAAAGGAATATTCCATACCATATAACACTGTGATCATCAAGAGGAGCTGTGTGGAAGGAGGAAGTGGTGAGACATTTGGAGTTACGTAGTTTGTCTTCCCAAGTAATTGCAACACATGATGGAGCCTTGCATTCCTGGAAACAGATGAATGTCTGCCTGCTGATGCAAAGCAGTGTAATGAATTCCTTGTTTTGCCTTGCTGGAGTGCATGGTTTTTGCTTCACCTATTAAACTGTCTTTATCTCAGCCCATGAGTTTTCTCACTTTTACCCGTCCAATTCTTTCCTCCATCCAGCTGGGCAGAGTTGCAAGCAGCTGTGTGGTGCTCAGGTTAGCACCAGGGTTAACCCACAACAACCACTTAGAGAACTATGTAGAACTGTGCTGTAATGTGTCGGAAAGCTTACTTCTCCTATTCCTTTATTTCACCTTTCCAGTAAGTATTGTTGCCAGCAGAAGTTGTGTTGTTCAGGTTTCCCCAATTTGAGTCACGCTACGTATCTGCAAATGTCTTTGTTTTGAAGTAAGATTAGAACAAGTCAGTAATTTTTCTGAGTAATTTGACCTCAAGAACTAACCAAATCATTGTCTCCTGAAGTAAATTGAATTTTTAAAGTACTATAATTGATAGTTTTGGTTTGGTTTGATTTGGTCTGGTTTTCTTTTTTCCTTCCAAATTTATTCTGAGTTTGTTGTAGCTGGTTTTGGCTTGATTTAAATTTTGATTGCTTCAGATTGCCTCAAAGAAATGGAAAGCCATCTGGAAGGATGAAGTTACAAGATAAGCTGAAGGAGATATTAATGAGTGAGGATTTTAAAAGAATTTTTTAGAATTTTCTTTGAAATTGATTTAGCAAGGGAACAATACTTTTTCAAAGTACACAGGCATGTATTTAAATTCTATTTTATTCAGTGGAATATAAATATACTGGAACGGGTCACTAAGTCAGCCACCACTTTGAGATGAACATCTTGTTTACAATGGGTTCCAAAATAACATCTGAAATATTTTTAAAGAATTAAAAAAAAAAAAGGGGGGGGGCAGATTTTATTAGAGTATGAGCTAGAACAATAATTTATTTTTTTTAAACAAAAAGAACTCAAAATTACCCAGCAAGCTAGAATAAAAGAAATTCATACATAGCTTTTTCCTCCATGATTTTTCTGCAGATTAGCTTTTGTTTCTGGGCTTGGTTTCTTGGCTAACTGTACAGTCACCCTACTCCCTAGGAAGTTCTTTCCAACACCACTGACTCCTGGCTGTCTGATCCTTACTCCTATCCAGTAGTCCTCTGCATAAGCTGCAATCTCTTCTCTGACTGCCGTTTTCTCTTGTTTGGTAGACTGCCATGTGGAGGCTTCTGCCCTAAGTCTGCTCAGTTGTTTACTAGAGGAGAAGCAGCAATCTTCTTTTCTCTCTCTTTTTTTTTTTTAAATGGACAGAACATATCAACTGAAACTGACAAACAACAGTGATTCTTTTTGTTACCTATGTGTATTAAGTGCTCTGATGGCTGGGTGCCATTATTCCATACTACTAATTTTTGTTATTTTAAAAGGACACTATTGGTGGCAGTAACTCTGACTCATTTATAGTCCTCTCTTTTTTGCCTGGTCTATGACTGTACAGCCTCATATTCTTCTTAATTTACTATCTTACTGCATTGTGTCATTAAATAGTTTGAATATTGCTACAAAAATTATGAAGGTACTGCTGATATTGTCATGATATATATATTTACTATTACTACTACTACTACTAACTACCATATGGAAGATGCTTCTTAAAAGGACATTCTCTTAATCTCTCTAAATCTATTATGCCTGTAAGAGGTGTGTGTGTACATTTGTGTATAAAGGCTGCTTTTAAAAATTCCGTTAAGCAAAGTTGTAAAAGAGCTATAGCTATTGATGCAGTCCAACAATGATGTATATTGAATGTTACAATCTATTTATGCATTTGAAGGCATATAATTGTAATTGGAGGCTTATACTTATGAATGTTTAATATATTGTGATTTTTTGACTGGTTTGGACTAGATAGATAGAAATTTTAAATGTTTTTTCTAATGTGAATACACTATATGTTTTGGTTATTTGGCTCTAGGTTCAATGCACATAAGCTATAGTTGCTTTTGGGTGATCACAGTCAGTGTGCTGGAAGGTTTTCAAGGGATTTGCATTCTCAGAACAGTGGTCTATTATATTTATAAATCATTGTGAGTTAAAATTAAAACAAGAACTGAACTCTGAAAAATGTCAAAACTCCAGGGTCCAATTCCCTCTCCCTTAAGAGTGATAAAAGATCTCTTGTATTAATGGCTTGTTCAGAATTAGAAGAATTATTCTGGAAAGTAAACTAAATAATGAGTCAACAATCATTCTCTGCCCTGCACTGAACTTTCTGCCTATTTTGCAGGCAAAACCACCAGTTTCCAGGATATATTCCAAATAAACCATGGGTTAAAAGTAATTTGCAAACTATTTAAACTTCTTTTCTTTTTTGAGCTCTTGACCTGAGCTACCGTACATAAATGAAATGTATAATGATGAATGTACAGACCAATAATTTGTCCACATAGTAATGGACAAACCATGAAAATTCTAAATTGAAATTGAAATGGCATGGTAAAAGACCGGAATGTATTACATTACTTAAATATACAATGTTTCTTTAACACCTTACATTTCTAGAAATAATAAATTGAACTACTTTCATTCAAATTTACTTACAGGAAATGCTGGTCTATCCAATTGTATGTGCAATTAGCTTTTTTTTAACATATAAACTGCAATCAGGCTATTGTTCTTTTGAAACAATGTAAAAAGATTTTCTTAAAGTGAAAGACTGCCTGATATAAAAAGAAAAGAGGCTTTGCTTTCAAAAGGCACTATCCTATATTTTCATGACCTTGATTCATTACTATGTGGACAAAGTTAAAGTCAAGATAGTGCTGAAAGGTGTACTATCTGTTAACTTCAGAGTGATTAATGACAAGACAAGATATCAGGTATCTCAGAGTTGAGAACCCATTAACTTGGGAGAAAGCTGAAAAGCCAGAGGGAAGGAATAAGTCATAGTAACAAAAGGAGACGAAGAAGCAATGCAGTTCTCTTGACTATAGATTGATATGCTCCCGTAGCCATGCTTAGCGTCAAAAGAAATTTCAAATTACTGCTTGTGTACACTCTGGCTTTACGTTCAAACAAACTACCACAAGTTGACCAGTAAGCACTAAGGGCTTAAGTAAGAGAAAAATAACAGATGCCAGCAGCAAACTAAAGAAATGATTCTCTAGAGTGAGCTCATAAAATAACAAGTTCAAATATAGGAAAACTAACGGCAGTATTTTTTCCCATTAACATACTTTAAAAAAAGGTATTGAACACTATTGACTAAAAATGCATGTGTATAATATATTACATAAATTAAATATGTACATAATATTTTTTTCATATTCTAGAGTGTTCAATCCAATGTACTGTCAGAGTAAAACTGAAGTTTACCTTCTGCAAGGATATCCATTGAGCAAAAGGAAAAATATTTAGAATTAATCAATCTCGACAGCAAATGTATACAATTTACTTTACATTTCTAACATCTCCATGTTTACAGTGATTTCAAATATTTTTAAAAAAAAAACAAAAACAGCTTATTCCTCACATAGCAAGCATTTCTCTACAGGGGTAAATTCCATGTATGATTTCTTGTGTTAATAAGCATCCACACAATCTTCTGCATTGTACAACAGTTTAACACAGTGTTAAGGCTTTCTGCGTTTTCAATAAAACTGGTTTCAGAAACAGTTCTGATTATGTTTTCTTTTTATAAAGCAATAGCAATGAAAAACCCTACTGACATAAGCAAAGCATTTCTTAGTTGTCAAGTGTTGATAAAATGGTGCCTGCTAAGTGATCTTCTACAAAATTAATTGAGTAGGGAGTACCTGCTGGTTTTAAAGGCCAATAATAACAGTAAGAAACTGTGAAACTGTAGTTTTTTTGTACTGAACACTTATTAAGCTCTCTATTCCTGCAGTGAAATAGATTTCTTTTGAACAAATTAAATGATGAGTGTATGCCTACATTCTATATTGGCATACAGTAATGGAACTGCACCTCAAGGTACAGTGATCAGATCTTTCACAGGCAACTCAGAAGAGTGACAAGTCCAAGCATGGAATACTCTGTGCATATGGAGAGGAAGCAGAGTGCATCCGAGAGCGCATGAAAGCTTCAATATTGGTGGAAGGGCTTTGGCAACTAAGTTAGTTCTGTGTCTATCCAAAATTGTGATAAAATACCCTCTAAACAGCTACTACCCAATCATCAAGGCACCCACACTCTACAGGCATCACAATTTCAGTATTCTATATTTGTCTAATATTCAGATGCCATATTTAGACTCGAGTTACCCGTTTGATGTGCTCACTCCCTGTTTTCAGAGGGGTAACTGAGATAACGGAGCTAAATGACATTTATTCATTTCTAATTGAAGTAAGGTACACCAAGGACATCAGCTGATTTATTTTTTGACACTAATGCTACTATATCCATATTTAGTGAAGATATCAGAATTAAGAGCCTCTCTAAATTCCCCCAAAGTTTTACAAGTTATAAACAATCAGAGAAATTCTTGCATATCAATCAGAAAGAATTCATTCCACACAATAAGAAGCATAGGACAAACATAGTTAATGACAATAAAACTAAGCTACACCTACGTACTATGGAGAAGTTTTTACTTTCACAAAAATTTACTGCAGAATATTTGTATGTTTGGTTTACAAAATTTTGTCTTGAGTTTAAAACACAAATATTCAGAAAATATGTTTATATAGAAATACAGTTATAGTGACCTAATATTATTGGTGGACATAAGAAATCACTTGTCCTGGTTTCAGCTGAGAGAGAGTTAATTTTCTTCAAGTAAGTCAGTATGGGGCTGTGTTTTGCATTTGTGCTGGAAGCAGCGCTGATAGTGGAGATGTTTTTGCTGTTGTTGAGCAATGTTTACGCAGAGCCAAGGACTTTTCGGCTTCTTGCACCGCCCCGCCGGTGGGAAGGCGGGGGGTGCACAAGGAGTTGGGAGGGGACAGACAGAACACCTGACCCAAACTGACCAAAGGGGTATTCCATACCGTATGGCGTCATGCTCGGTTTATAAGGGCCTTGAGAGGAAGAAGAGGGAGTGGGGCAGCGGCGTTCGGAGTGATGGCGTTTGTCTTCCCCAGTAACCATTACGCGTGACGGAGCCCTGCTGTCCTGGGGATGGCTGAACCCCTGCCTGNGAGGAACTGGATTGTTTGTCAGAATCATAGAATATCCCAAGTTAGAAGTGTCATCGAGTCCAACTCCTGGCTCCACACAGGACCAGCCGAGTTAGAGCAGATGACTTAGAGCATCGTCCAGGTGCTTCTTGAACTCAGTCAAGCTCGGCACTGTGACCAGTTCCCTGGGGAGCCTGTTCCAGTGCCCGACCACCTTCTTGGTGAAGAACCTTTTCCTGATCTCCAACCTAACCCTTCCCTGTTACAGCTTCATGCCATTCCTTTGGGTTCTATCGCTGGTCACCAGCAGCAGAAGGTCAGCACCTGGCCCTTTGCTACCCCTCATGAGGAAGCTGTAGGCTGCCATGAGGTCTCCCCTCAGTCTCCTCTTCTCCAGGCTGAACAAGCCAAGGGACTTCAGCCTCTCCTAATGCGTCTTCCCCTCTAGACCCTTCACCATCTTCATTGCCCAACTCTGGACACTCTCCAATAGTTTTATGCCCTTTTGGCACTGTGGTGCCCAAAACTGCACGCAGTACTTGAGGTGAGGCTGCACCAGCACAGTGTAGAGTGGGACAATCACTTCCCTAGAGCTGCTGGCAATGCTGTGCTTGATGCACCTCAGGATACAGTTGGCCTTCCTGGCAGCCTGGGAACACTGCTATCTCATGTTCAACTTGCTGTCAACCAAGACCCTCAAGTCCCTTTCAGCATGTCTGGTCTCCAGCGTCTCATCACCCAGTCTGTATGTACAGCCAGGGTTGCCCTTTCACTGGTGCAGAATCTGGCACTTGCTCTTGTTAAACTTCATGTGGTTGGTGATTGCCCAGCTCTCTAATTTGTCTGGATCTCTCTGCAAGGCCTCTCAATCCTCAACGAAATCAACAATTTAGTATTGTCCACAAACTTGCTCACAACACCTTCTAGTCCTACATCCAGATCATTTATGAAAATATTAAAAAGAACTGGCCCTAAAATGGAGCCCTGGGGAAACCCACTAGTCACTGGTCGCCACCCTGATGTAATCCCATTACCACAACTCTTTGGGCCCAACCCATCAGCCAGTTGTTCACCCACTGCATTATAGTTTTGTCAAAGTGTATGCTGGACATTTTTTTCAGGAGGATACTGTAAGAGATGTATTGAAAACTTTACTGAAATCTAAAAAATGACATTATCACAGTAGGTATGGTTTGGCTAATTTTTTTTACATGAAACTAAATATAAGCTTAAGTTATTTGTTCCTCTTACCCAACAAAGCCATGGCTATCTTGCAGCTGCAATTCAGTCCATTCAAAACACGTTTTTTGCAGTTCTAAATGTATATTCATTTACAGAGTGCTGTTTGACTGCTGTTTGACTTGGGGTTTTCAGTTTTTTGTAAATGAACACTGAAATAAATCTGTAAAATCATGATGGTCACACAAAAAAAATCATTTTGATACAAATGAGAGTCTATAATCACAAATTATTAAAATTAGTTGGGGACAACTTTTTGCTATGGAATACAGATTTCAAAATACCTCAGAAAACTAGCATGCAATCCAGTGAAACGTGCAGAGTCTACAATTAGATAAGAATACTCATCTAAGCAATAACTGGCTAGGAAGGACTTTCATGCTTTTAGAGCACCACAATCAAAATATGAATCAGTAATTTGTTGCTGTTGCAGAAATTGCTTGTATAGATGGAAATATTTTCTGTGTAAATATTAAAGTATTTTCCTGTGAAATGTTTTTTCTACTTTTTTGCTTTAGACATAGTTTCTAATTTGGGGTCATAGGATCGTAGAATCAGAATAGTTTGGGTTGGAAGGGGCCTTTAAAACCCATTTAGTCCAACTCCCCTGCAATAAGCAAGAACATCTTCAACTAGTTCAGGTTGCTTCAAGCTCCAGCCTTGAATAGTTTCAGCTGGGGAATGGTGGAGGGGTAGGGCATCTCTGGGCAACCTGTTCCATTGTTTCACCACCCTCACTGTAAAAAATTTCTTCCTTATGTCTGTTCTGAATCTCCCCTTTTTAAGTTCAAAACCATTACCCCTTGTCCCATTGCTACAGGCCCTATTAAAAAGTCTGTTCCCATCTTTCTTATAAGGCCCCTTAAAGTATTGAAAGGCTGCAGTAAGGTCTCCCTGAAGCATCCTCCAGTCTGAACAACTCCAACACTCCTAGCCTTTCCTCATAGGAGAGGTGCTTCATACCCCTGATCATTTTTGTGGCCCTCTTCTGGAGCCACTCCAACAGATCCTAGGTGCCTGGTAGATTTTGGATACAAATTAAGGCAACAGTGATACTTAATAAAGTCCTAAAGGCTCAGAAATTGCCCTTATCCCTGTGAGGCACTATTGTACTTTTGAGCAATGGACACACGACAGGTTTGAAATAACCTGAATTTGTAGAGATTTCTGCAATTTTTACTATCAAACATGACAAAATTATACTAATTGACTATATTCAAACAAACAATTTGCACTTTACTACCCGTTTTTTAAAATTAGCTACATCAATAGACAATCAAGAGCCACAAATAGGAAAATTGAAATGGGATTATGCAATTTTTTCTTCCTATGATCATGTAATTTGCACATATTTACTAAAGTGGTACTGCGCTATTCCTCTTATCTTAACTACATTAACTTCCACAGTGCAGAAAACAGAAAAAGTGATAGGCAGATGTCATAGCTGAAATTTTGAAATGCTTGCCCAGAAAATCTAAACTGGAAGGCTTTGAAGTTGCCTGGGTGGACAAACTGGGGGAATAAAAGGAATATGTGATTACTGACAAATGAGTTCTCTACCTCAGTGTTGTGGCTTAACTTGGCAGTTGAAACAACCACACAGCTATTGGCTTAGTTCCCCAGCCTCGTGGGATGGGGTAGAGAATCGAAAAAAAGTAGAACATGTGAGTTGAGATAAAAAGAGTTTACTAGAACAGAAAAGGCAGATACTACTACTACTAAGAATAATAATAAGTAATAATAATACAATATATAAAAGAAGTGATGCACAACACAATTGCTTACCATCCACTGGTTGATGCCCAGGCAGTTCCCAAGCCACAGCCCTCCCTGGCCAACTCCCCCCACCTTATATCCTGCACATGACATCGTATGGTACGGAATATCCCTTTGGCCAGTTTGGGTCAGCTATCCTGGCATGTGGACCTCCTACAGAAGGCTGATGCCTGCTTGCTGGCAGGGTCTGGGAAGCCAGCTGGTAGACCAGATATTGGTGTTACAAAGAGCCAGTTGGTTATTTTGGTACTCTTGAGACAATAGTGTCATTATGATGAAAGAACATACGAGGTCAGCTAACTATATTTTTACAATGTCATTAAGTTGATAGCATGAAATGACAAACCCCTGAGTTACTATTTAAAGAAAGGACCTAGGTAAACATAGTTTTAGGGAAGAAAATAGAAGTAGTATCCTGAGTTTCAGGTGGTCATTATTAATATAGAACTTCATTAAGCTGAGGAGCAAAATTTCTGCATTCTTATATAGTCTAGGCATAGCAATTTGCTAGTTATATCACTGTAAGGTAGTTTAGAATTTGCAGATGTACGAATTACCTAAATATGATGCAGGTTGCTTGCCAGATGATCTACCTATAGGGTACCGTATGTCACAAGATGCCTCACAATTGCAATTTAAATACCAGTTCTAACACATTAACGGGTTCAGATTCAATTACTCAGAATAGCAGAAAAGAAGACATTAATGGAAGTAATTCTTAATGCTGTTTAGCTTTTAAAAAGATGAAATGGAAAATGTCAAATAATCAAACTATTTGCTAGCACCTGGAAGACAATAAAGATAGCATATAATAACAAACATAAAAGACCGCATGGAGTTGTAACCTACAAATCTTGTCCAACCAGTCTAGGTTTTTGAAGGACAAATCATCTTATAATGTCATTTATATTAAATTTAATAGTGTATTTGACATTGCTTTCCATAAATAGTTGAAGAAAACATAATCTGGTTCTATGTCATTTAAATCACAGGCTCAGTTTAAGAACCAGTGGAAAAAAAAGAAAGTGAATCATTACAGAAAGTCCTGCTTAAAGAAGTATCAAAATTTTAATGAATATGATTCAAGAAGACAATTTGAATGAACTTGAGTTCAATTTAAGAAAAAAAAAAAGCTCAGGGATAATGTGATATCAATTTTCAAGTAGAAGAGAGATTTCAAGACTTTCTTTTACAAAAATCCTTTAGTAGTTCTAATGACCAAAATGAAGTAACCCTTTCCATGGACAGGGTCAACATGGGATGCTGACCACTGCTTGGAGGACCATTCAATGCTGGGTTTACCAGAATCTATAGGGATATAAGATTATCTATATTATTATCTCTGTCTTTATGTTGTTATTTCTGGTAGATATAATTTTAAAGCATCATTTAACATGATACTTTACAGAGTCTGAGTGCCTTTCTTATTAGGCTCATAACAGACCAGCACCTCCTGGTAAAAAATACCTTTGTGATAGGAAGTGCTAAAAAAAGAAGAGGAACACTGATTGGAAATTATATGGCAGTTATCTCGTGGTAGCCTAATAAAAGAAAATATTTTTTCTCATAAGGAATATTACAGGTATAGCTGATCCTGCACTGGAGAGAAAGAGTAGATGATACTGGGATGAATTTAATGCTACATTTATTTCATTTTTGTCAGGCAGGATGCAAGTCAGGCAGCATGCACTGCCTCAGAGGAGGTTCTTTTCTTTGTCAAAGGCAAGTATGAGATGTGGTGTTTGATTTTTTTAAAATAATTTCATCAGAACACTGTTGAAGTATAAATATGGATCAAAGCTTGTGTAAAATTTTAAAACTGGCAAACAAGAAAGCTGCTTACCATAAATGAATGTTTTAGAATGCCAATGAAGAAAAGTATATATATCAACAAAATGTAAAATGGTATCACATCAAACACCTCTACTGTGGCTTTAAATTATATATGCCCCTATGATGGTGCTATTGCACAACATTTCAATGGAGATGATCAAATTCTATCAAATGATGGAAGAGAAATTCTGAATCGCTGGTGCAAAGTGAACAATTCAACACCATTAAATCATTCATCTATCATTTCTGACAAAATGCTAAATGAAACTTTAGATACCCATCAAGAAGCAGAGAGTAGTAGTATCACCTTTGTGATACGCTTAAAATTACTGAACAGCTGTAGTAGAGCCGTTCAACAGAAACTTACGCTATGTCCGCCAAAATACAGAAATATAGGAGACAAGTGAGTCAGAAAGAAAGTGCTTTTGACAAACTTCATATAAATATTTCTTCAAATGAAAAAGCAATGTTCATCTCTAAAAGAGCAACATGACCTCTTAGGCATGATAGTGACTATATTGATTATTATTATATTATAAGGAGAATTATGTTTGATGGTGCTGATGCTAATAAATTTCTATCAAATCCATTCAGTTGTATGAGTTTTGGCTGGGAGAGAGTTAATCATGTTTTGGATTTGTGATGAAAACAGCTTTGATAATACATGGATATTTTTGTTACTGTTGAGCTGTGCTTACACAGAACCAAGGCCTTTTCTGCTTCTTGCACCACCCCACCGGTGAGTAGGCTGGGGATTGCACAATAAGTAGGACACAGCTGGGACAGCTGACCCCAACTGACCAAAGGGATGTTCCATGTTTGCTCGCATGTGTGGCTTTTGCTTTACCTATTAAACTGTCTTTATCTTGACCCATGATTTTTCTCGCTTTTACCCTTTTGATTCTCTCCCCCATCCTGTTGGTAGGGAATGAGCAGATGGCTGTGTGGTGCTTTGCTGCCTACTGGGGTTAAACCATGACATTGATCAAGGTGATGAGATTTGTACAACAAGGGAAATATGGCAAAAAAATGTTATGCATTTAATCCAAACCCCTTAGTATCATCAGCTATCAGATTCTCCTAAGGCTTCAGGAAAATATTTTTTCAAGTTTTCGTATATAATTCTGTTACTTCACAATGGGCAAGGGCACAGGTCCTTGTTTAAAGTGGACTACGTAGGTCTTTCAGTGACAAAAAATTACAATGCAATAGCTTTTTCTATAGTACAACCTACAGGTTGTACTTAGTTGGCATAAAAGAATCAGTATTTGTCAGCATATATATGAGAGAGATTTTGTTCTAAATCAAAGTTTATATAATTGCTGTACTGTAAGCTCTTCTTCTCCAATAACTATGCACTTTTTAGGATGCATGCTGTATATCATCAACTCTTTTGATCACAAGAACAAGTGATGAAGCCTGCACATCAACATAAAGGAAATTAAGGTCCTCATCCAGCTTCACAACACTGAAAAGCTAGAAGATGCTGAAATGTCAGTTAGATCTACACATTGCCACTGAATAACTGAAAAATCTGTGGGAGAATTTAGCTAGGTTGACGATATAACTGATAAAATATACATGGATGACAATACAGATGAATTCAAGTTTTGTTTTGGGACATTAAAAACCCTGTATTAAAGAGAAAAATAATTATTTTGAATGCAAATGTGTTCTATTCATTTTTCAAACAGTTTTATGTAATGTGCAGAAGTTAAGAAACTTGCAATCATCCAAATAAATTTCTCCACATTTTCCACATGAGTCTGTATGAGTGATTTTGCTGATATAAAGTGACAGACTATAGTTCTGAATATTGACATCAGCAGCACGGCTGTATGCTTCCTTAAGCACACATACAGTGGGTCCAGGTCTGTATGTCAGAAAACAGATTGCTCAAACCTGTTTGCGCTGACTAGATAATATATACATAAATGGCTGAAAAGAAGGCTGATGAAACATTACCTGGATGGGCTCAAGATAAATCTTTAGTGGAGTGGCAACAGTACCACGACGATATGGAAGGCTAAAGGCTAAGGGCAATGTGCTGAGTCAGAGAACCTATACTGATACTGCCCAGGCCTTCAAAAAAAAACTAATTCAAACCACAGGGACAAAGACACCATTCAAAGTGACCACAGCAAAGAGTACAAAACCTTTCTACAGCATTTATCATACTAATTGGCTACAGTACCATAAATTACTATGGCTACAAATTACAAGGGATACAAAAATGAGAATAATTTCTTATAAAGAAGCCACAAAACTGAATCTTCCCATAATGAATTAGTAATGATTGTAAAAACTTTCCTGGAAAGCCTATCTGTCTAGAGAAACACAGGTACAAGTTTGAGATTTAAGATATTCTGATGGAAGTCTGGCGCTGCAGAGCATTGAGAGGAAGAAAAAAAAAAGGGCTTATTTTATTCTTAATGAGTAAAATGTAAAGGGGTGGCTTCTGTCAGAAGCTGCTAGAAGCTTCCTCCATGTCCGATAGAGCCAATGCCAGCCAGCTCCAAGATGGACCCACAACTGGCTAAGGCTGAGACAATCAGCAATGGTGGTAGCACCTCTGGAACAACATATTTAAGAGGGGCAGGGGGTGAACCAACCAGGAGAAACTGCAGTCAGAGCAAGGAGAGAGACCATGTGAGAGGAACAATTTTACAGACACCCAGGTCAGCGTAGGAAGGGGAGGAGGTGCTGCAGGCACCAGATCAGATTCCCCTGCAGCTCATGGAGAAGACCATGGTGAGGTAGGCTATACTTCTGAGGCCCATGGAGGTTGATGTTGGAGCAGATATCCACCTGCAGATCATGGAGGACTCCATGCTGGAGCACATGGATGCCTGAAGAAGACTGTGACCCCATGGGAAGCCCACACTGAAGCAGGTTCCAGGCAGGACCTGTGGCCCCAGAACGGGTTTGCTAGCAGGACTTCTGACCCTGTGGAGGACCCATGCTGGACCAGTCTGCTCCTGAAGGACTGCACCCCACAGAAGGGACCCATGCTGAAGCAGTTTGTGAAGAACTGTAGACCATGGAAGGACTCAAACTGAAGAAGTTCATGGAGGACTGTATGCCATGGGAGGGACCCCATGCTGGAGCAGGGGAAGAGTGTGAGGAGTCCTTCCCCAGAGGAGGAAGGAGTAGTAGAGACAATGTGTGATGGACTGACCAGAACCCCCATTCCCTGTCTCCTTGTGCCGCTGGCAGGAAGGAGGCAGAGAAATTGTGAGTGAAGTTAAGGCCAGGAAGAAGGGAGGGGTGAGAGGAAGGTGTTTCAAGATTTTCTTTTTTATCTCATTGCTCAATTCTGATTTGTTTAGTAATAAATTAAATTTAATTTTCCCAAGTTGAGTCATAGAATCATAGAATCATTTTGGTTGGAAAAGACCTTTAAGATCATGAAGTCCAACCATTAATCTAACACTGTCAAGTCCANTGATGGACTGACCAGAACCCCCATTCCCTGTCTCCTTGTGCCGCTGGCAGGAAGGAGGCAGAGAAATTGTGAGTGAAGTTAAGGCCAGGAAGAAGGGAGGGGTGAGAGGAAGGTGTTTCAAGATTTTCTTTTTTATCTCATTGCTCAATTCTGATTTGTTTAGTAATAAATTAAATTTAATTTTCCCAAGTTGAGTCATAGAATCATAGAATCATTTTGGTTGGAAAAGACCTTTAAGATCATGAAGTCCAACCATTAATCTAACACTGTCAAGTCCAAACTCTAAACCATATCCCTAAGCACCACACCTACATGTCTTTTAAATACCTCCAGGGATGGTGACTCAGTCATTTCCCTGGGCAGCCTGTCCCAATAATTGATAACCCTTTTGGTGAAGATTTTTTTCCCAATATCCAAACTAAACCTCACCTGGCATGACTTGAGGCCATTTCCTCTTGTCTGCTTGTTACTTGGGAGAAGAGACCAACACCCATCTGGCTACAACCTCCTTTCAGGTAGCTGTAGAGAGCGATAAGGTCTCCCCTCAGTCTCCTCTTCTCCAGTCTGCTTTGCCCATGACAGTAATTAGTGAACAATCTCTCCCTGTCCTTGTCTTGACCCACAAGCCTTTTGTTACATTTTCTCTCACCTGTGTAGTTGAGGAGGGGGAGTGATAGAGCTGCTTTGGTGGGCACCTGGCATGCAGCCAGGGTCAACCCATCATAAACATATATGCTACAATCAAATTAGCTAAGCATATATAACTGCTACATCCATTTCCATCTGGATGTTGATTATGAGATTTAAAGTTGCTTTTCTAAGCCTGATCTACTAAGTGAAAAAAGCCAGCACAAGATTAATTTGTAGGGGTGAAGCCAAGTGAAAGAACATATTTACGTTAAGAAAGTATTTACCTAGTTATCACCTGTTCTGCTGGTATGTTATTTTCTTTGGTGTATAGTACACAATAGGTAGTTTGATGTGAAGGCTTTTAAAGAGATAATTAACCTCATTAAAACTTATGGATATGATAGAGAGTCTTTTCTGCCAGGAAATAGCAGGTTTACTAATTTCAATACAGTGTACAAGTCAGCAGTGACACCACTTCCTTTTGCTTCTTATGGTTACTATAGCAACTAGAATATCATGTCAACCTTCTGTTGTTATTCTTTTCTTTCGTTTATATTTTAACTATGGATTTTCATTTATTTTGTGCTTCCTGGCGGATACCAACTTGAACATGCACCAGCAATGTTCCTTTTGCCACAAAAGCTGATGTTATCATGGGCTACGTTCACAGGAGCATTGCCAGTAGGTCAAGGGAAGTGATCCTTCCCCTCTACTCAGCACTGGTGCTGAGGCCACACCTGGAGTACTGTGTCCTCCAGTTCTGGGCCCCCCAGTACAAGAGACACGTGGACATGCTGGAGAGACCCCAGCAAAGGGCTACTAAATTGATTAACAGACTAGAGTATTTCTTCTATGAGGAAAGACTGAGAAAGTTGAGCCTAGAGGAGAGAAGGCTCAGGGGAATCTCATCAATGTATATAAATACCTTAAGGGATGGTGCGAAGAAGACAGAACTGTCCACTGTGCTCAGTGACAGGAACAGCGGGAATGGGCACGAACTGAAACACATGAGGTTCTATCTGAAGATCATGAAAAACTTTTGCACTGTGAGGGTAACAGCACAAGTTGCCCAGCAAGTGGAGTCTGCGTTCTGGAGATATTCAAAAGCCATCTGGACATGGACCTGGGAAACTGGCTTTTGGTGTTCTTGCCTGAGCAGGGTGTTTGGACCTGATGACCTCCAGAGGTCCCTTTAAATTCCATGATTCATTTTACAATTAGTCAGGTTGTTTTAGAAGGTAGGTTTTTTGTTCTACAGGACATTCACAGTAGCACAATTACAGAAGTCTTTCAAACTCCACTTAGGAAATATCATATCTCTTCTCACACTGTATTTTGCTAGACTACAATAAAAATTCATATAGTCTTGTCTTCACTCCTTAGTGCTTCACTTGGCCAACTTCTTTTTTCTTGCACGAGGACAAGCACAACTTTACAGCATGTACATCAATTGAGTTTCTTTGTTCATTGCTATACTTTGTAAAGGTGTGAATACCTCCATATGTCAAGTGAAAATACCTTGAGGAAATGTCACAAGATTGCAATTTTCTTTTTCATTACGATACTGTACTGTTAGCTCTGTGTGGGTTTCTTTTGGTTCAGTCAAAACCCTAGGTTTTGCTGTCCATCACCTGATGAGTTTATTATTTTAAGAGGTTTTGGGTTTTTTTTTTAATCTTTCAAACTGTAACATTTAGTGCTTTTATTGTTCCAGCCTTCCAGGTCACCCAAATCTTCCTGTAAAACTTTTCTAGTTCTTCTTTTTATTGACAGAGCATACTGACTGGTATGTTTGGCGGATTTCATTACCACAGCTTTACCTTCTGTACTCAAGTCATCAGTGGATTGTTAAGTCACCACTGGTCATCTCTCAGGCATATTGGCATACCTCACTTCCCTAAGAACCTGTCTTTGTAGGTTTACACTTTCCAAATGCAATCACTTTTCTACGTGGTTGTCTGATACAGATTTGCAAACCACAATGCTTTTGAGCATTTATAAATGAATATGTTATTTGATTGCTATAGCTTTTTCACCAAAGGTTTGTAATATTAAGCAAGGTGAAGATTATACATTTTCCCATGAGGAGCTGCAGTGAAATCACTATGGACATAAAATAGTTCATCACAGTAACACTCATTTTTATGAACAGGTAAGCAGTCAGGAGTCAGATACTGTGATTTCTATTGCTACATTTTATTTATTTTTTTTTGGTATTGCAGGTGCTATCAAAAAAATTCTTTTCATGAAATCTGATTTTGGTTAATCAGTTACTTTCTGTTGATATGTTCTGCATGTTATACTAAGATACATCAATGTGATACATACTATGGAAGTTGTTTATACCTACAGAATCCCACTCTGGTTACACTTATCCAGTAAATAAGCAGGGATTTATGCATGGCATCTGAGCTGTATTCTTGTCTCCTGATGAGTGACTTCAGAGCTTCAGCCACAGCTTCCTAGAATTCAGCTGAGATGTTATTTCAGTCATAAAGTCTTTGGAGAAGAGATATTTTTGCTTGCACAATCCTTAGCACAACAATAACTGGGATTACAACTAGAATTAATGAAAGACACTGAACTGGGAGGGGAAAGAAAAGAAAAAAAAGGGGAAAGAAAAGAAACAGTATCTTCTATTTCTTCAATTTCATGGCATTCTTTCTTTTCTTTTTTTTCCTTTTTCACCTCTGTATGGATTTCATAAGCCATTATCATCTCACCACTGTGAAATTGTAACATCTGTCTTCTATTTTTGCTCACAAATGATGGATTTGATTTCAAGTTATTTTTCTTTTAAAAATTTCTTACGTGCTTAATGCTGAGAATTTTAAATAGTCTGCTGTTCAGAGTTACAGTACCTTTTCTGACTGTGTCACTTTTATTATTTCCTACAGTATTTGTCCTCTTTCTAGAATTACTATTCGTTTTAATATTTACTTTGTCAGGGTTTGTGAGACTTCAGTATGCTGTCTATACTTAAGTTTTCATGTCACCTTGTTTTTTTTTTTCTCTCAGTAAGTGTAATTTATAACTCTCTAAGTGAAATAGCAGCATAGGCAGAACTAAAAAGAAATATTACATCTCTATGCTTTCATCAATATTAACCCAATATATTGCACAGTATGCTTTGTCTTCACCAATCCGACTGTGATTGCTAAATATGAATAATGACAGTCAAACCATGAGCAATCTCTGTTTGTTGTAGTATCTACCTATCTGTCTGTTCATCCATCACCCTAGTATCCAATAACTTCCATAAAAATGAATAGTGATATATTTTGTGGACTTAATGGAGCCTTTGGCATGTCTCCCATTTCAGGCCCAGCATTGTGCTGGGGTATAGCTCTTTTGTTCTTAGTGTTTGCTTTGGTTTGTGGTTAACAAAGAATGTCACATTTGAGCCACCTCTTATTCATCAGCCTTGTCGGCTACCCTAGACTTCCATGCATAGCTGATATTCCTCGCACTCACTTTTGGTTTTTTTGCAAACCGTGGCTCTGTTTTTTGTTTTAACCACTTCTATTCCTCTTATTTTTCATTACCAAGTGCTGATTACTAAATTTAAAATGTCTTTCTCTGATTCCTCGATTCTATTCAGAATCTTAGCTGATACCACCTTCTGAGCGTATCTTCTATGGAGTCTCACAATCATTCAACTCAGTTTTACAGAAACAAATATCCTTTATCCGCTTTTTCTTTTTCAGCATTCCTTCACTATGTTCTCTTTTGTGGTGTCACCCTCTCTTCTTAAGTTATACAAAAAGTCTTAGTTCTAAATCCTAGTTCTTCATGATTATACTTACAATATGAAACTGAGCATTGTTCTGGATAGTGTAGCTGTACAGGACTATTATGAAAAGAAAATGTTTACTCTCTTCTTATCCTATGGAAGGAAGTGGAAATGCCTTTACTGCTTTCTACTGCTTGCCATACTTCATATATATTTTATTAAATAAAGATTTTTACAGCAGTGTGCTTGGCAGCTGCAAGGGAAGCAGCGTGTACCTTTTTCTTAAAAATATTTTACAGAAGTGGCTACTTCATAAATGAATACTATTGATGATATTCCCTTTCATGATGCATCTAGCAGATGGTGAAACAATGAACTAAAACTAACAATTAACTAGCATTAATGTCCAAATATTTTCTCATTCCCCATTTGTTTATACTGTTTGACTCATCCTCTTTTTCTTTGCTAATTAAATAAAATCCACAGAATTTCTCCATCAGATTTTATGCATTTAATGAGACATGCAAGTTAGCTTGCTTTCTCTAAATATCTTTGTTAGTGGAGAGACAGACAATTCTAGGGTAGATCAAGTAAGATCAAAATTTATATCTCCACTGACTGCATTATGATTGTGCTATAATCTGAAAAGAACCACATTGAAAACTGTAACAAAAATTGCAGTGGTTGGATATTAATAATAATTAGTTGAGAAAGATATATATGTAGTGATGTGCTTTTGAACACAGTGTTGTGCACTGTGAGCTATTGCAGACTAGACAGGTAAGTAAAAGTGAATCATCACAAGGCTGTAGCAGGGATCCCTGAGAGGTCAGAGGCTTTGGAAGTACAGAAACATATCAAACTGCAGTGCAATGCACACAAATTGCCAATTACTGATAGAAAATTGTGTAACAAGCTAATGAAGCTACCCATAACTTATAGCATGGCTGAAAGTGCCTTTCTAGTGTACACAAGACTACATAAAAAAGAACTGATTCTGCAGATGCCATTCTTCAGAATTGAGTATGCTGAGCTGATCACTCCGGTATCCTACAATGTATTGCCACTTATCTAAGTATTGTTTTATTGTCATTAAAGGAAATGTTATTTAGTATTTTGTCCGAAGTTTGTCTGACTATATTTGATTTGTCTGGTTATCTATATTTAATGAATGTCTATTTAAACTAGATAAAATGTTTAAGTAGACTCAAAATTATGCAGCTAATTCTACCTACTTCAAAAGAAGTACAAGCATCTGGGGATTTTTTCATCTGTTTTTGTCCTTTCCCAGTATAGCAAAAATATTAATACACCTGTAATTAGTGCTCTTCTGAGTATTGTAGTCTTCATGGTGCAACTTGACAACTTCTTGGGTTATTAGAAGGAAGCTGTATTATATTCAGAGGTAGCCTGTTCCTGTTCTTCATTCGTGACAGAACATGGAAACATATAGGGTAGGTTTTGCTTCATTGTTTTTGTTTTTTAATTTGAAATAAAGTTTAAGCAAGTAGGTTCTATTACATGGTAACTAATATACACTTTTGCAAAAACCACGTAACTGTCGTCAGGTCCCTGCCTAGCATATGAGCTCGTTTCACTGACGTAATAGATTTACGTGTAATCCCTAACTTCAGAAAGGAAAGAAAACAAAACAGAAAATGAAGAATTATAGGTGAGTCAGTTTACTATCAGGCCCCAGAAAAAGTCAGAAACAAATAACCTAGAAAATAGCAAAGAGATTAATCTATTTGGGGTAGTCTAGACTGAGGAAGATAAGACTGAAGAGAGCTATAACCACTTTCAGGTACACTAAAGACTTGCAAATAGGCAAGGTGGTTCTGTTCGCTATGCTCAAGTCATAGCACTAAACATAACTTTAAAAAAAAATTTTAAACCAGTTGTTAAGAAAACTTTAAATGATGCAGATAGAATGGCTTGGGAGATTATGTCTTTGTAGATCTTTAATAACGTGAGAAAAACTATTGGCATGAAAGACTGTGGTGGTTTAACCTTGACTTAGGACAAATTCCCACCCCATTGCTTGCTCACTGCCTCTCCTCAACAAGACAGAGATAGAAAACAAGAAGAACGACAGGAATGAGAAAGCTTGTGGGTTGAGATAAAGGCAAGCAGATTGCTTACCAGCTACTGTTCTGGGCAAACTGAACTCAATTTATGGAAAAATAATTTAATTTTTTTGGTAATTAAAATAGGTTTAGGTGGTGATGAACAAAGATAAACATTAAAACTACAGCTTTCCTTCCCCCTTCCTAGGCCCAACTTCACTTCACTCCAGACTCCTGTACACACTGCAGGGAAATATCTGCTCTATCGTGATCTCTCCACAGGCTGCAGGGGAATCTCTGCACCAGCGCCTGGAGCACATCCTCCCCCTCTTTCTTCACTGACCTTGGCATTCATAGGGCTGTTTCTCACACATTTTTTTCCTTCACTCCTACACCTATGCAGCATTTTACTTTCCTTAAACACCCTTCCCCCGAGACACCCCCACCTTGGCTGCAGGGCTGAGCCATGCCCTGCAGTGGGTGACTTGGAACCGGCTGTGTCCAGCTCAGGGCAACCCTGGCCTCTCCCCACAGCGTCCGCCCTGCAGCCCCCGCTGCCAACAGCCTGTAGCAGAAACCATCTATGATGGTAAATATAGGTAATCCACCTGAAGGAAGGAGATGGGTTCTAGACTACTTTTGGTATCTTCTTGTCTGATTTTTTTACATCTTTCAAATGATGATAGTATCAAGTAACAGCTCCTTCTTTTGCAAGTATGAAAGCTCTTTGTAAACATTTTTTTTTTTCTCCTTAGAATCATAGAATCACTAACCTTGGAAAGGACCTCTGAGATCATGAAGTCCAACCATCAACCTAAAACCACCATGCCTGCTAGATCATGTCCTGGAGTGCCACATCTACATGTTTTTTTAATGTCTCCAGGAATGGTGATTCAACCACCTCTCTGGGCAGTCTGTTTCAATACCTCACTACTCTTTCCATGAAGAATTTTTTCCTAATATCCAACCTAAACCTTCCCTGATGCATTTGAGACCATTCTCTCTTGTCCTGTCGCTTGTTACTTGGGAGAAGAGACCAACACCCTCCTTACTACAACTTCCTTTCCTTTGTTACATGAGATTGTATTTGTCTATATTAAAAGCTAAAGTTGTGTCACCTGCAGCACCATTTTTTCACACTCTTCTAGTTTTATAAGATTTACAAATGTTGACTTCATGTTTTCATACACGGAAACTGATACTGATCAGGTTAGAAACCATAATAACACAAGTTAATGATTTATGCCTACATCTCAATTGGCAATCAGTTTTATCTGTACCTTTTACCTACTGCTATATATATTTTAGCACCTTACAGATGCTGTTATTTTCCCAAGTCTAAATTTAGTACATAAATATAACGTAAGGTTTCTTCAAGAAAATCTGTTTCCAGAAGACCATTTTGATAGGTGATAATTGTACAGTCATCAAGGCTATTAAGATATTAACTATATTCTTCCACTTCTTGCTTTTGAGAACTCATGATAATATTTAATATAGCAAGGTCTTTATCAACATGTACCTCTTAAATCACATGAATAAAACCATTTATAATCAATTGTTCAGAAATATCATTTAAATGTGTAGTTTAGTTCAAAGCACATCATCAATGTCAAATGAAATACCTTATATTCTAAGCTGAAAATAAAAATACCTGCACTATCAGGATGCGAAAGAAGACACAAGAAAAAAAATGACATGATAATTTTTAGATGATGTAAAGCACAAAACACTAAATGTGCCTAATCTTATTAGGTATATTAAATCTATTTTACCCCTTTCATTTAAAAAAGGACATTTTTTCACAATTGAAATATAAAGATGGAAAATTAAATCAGATTTATCATGCTGTAAAGTCATAATTAATGAAACTAAGATACTGGAATCATCATCAGTACATTACATGTACTGAGATTTCTCAGTCACTTGTGAGTGTTTTAGGAATAGAACTTCTTCCCGGAGTGCTGAGGATTGCAAAAGATACCTCACTATACAACTCTTGAGACGTTACAGCATGACAAAGTGAAACAAAATGTTTTAATGAGCAGGTGGGTGCCATTTGCAGTCAGCTTTGATGCCATAGTTAGGCCTCTGAGAAATTGCCTAATCTTTTCTTTCCACCTTTTCTCCCTCTCTAATTCTTGCTCTCCCTCTCTTCCTTCAATCCTTCTCTCCTTCTGTTTCTGTCCTTCCTCTTTCTTCCCCCTTCCTTTCTTTACTTCACCTCCCACTTTTCCTTCAGCCGATAACATTCAAGACATATATACTAAATTTTACCTCATGGATGTATGACCTATGAAACAAGGCAATTAGATTCCCACATGGCACATGTGTACATGCTGGCACCTTTTATAACATCTGTGTCACATGGCATTCATAATAAGTCACTCATCCTGGGACTGTATTAAACCATGTCCATTCTCAAGGCATATGCTTTGACTGCTTTAAAACTCTGTTCACTACTTGTCTATCCGGGAATTGTTTAGAGTTTAGGCTGCTATTGTTCTTATTGACCATAAGGTAGTGTACCCTCATAATATCTCCTGCTGATAGCAGGTGGACTTGGCTTGTCTAGTCATGATTACTTTTCTGAAATATCAAAAGGCTGTTGAGCTGTAATGACTTTTATATTTCAAATGTCACAATCTCTATTGTTTCATTGAGATATATGCGTCAGTGCAGTTTAAGTGCTAGGACCTGCTGGACAGTGAATATGTCATTAATGGGCTCATCTATTCTTTTGGACTTGTTTTAATCTGTATCAATTATAAATTAATTTTCAGGAAAAGACAAAAGAATTGTCACATATTTTTGGTATCAGTATTGCCTTACATTACTTCCTAAGTCATGAGCATTTTCAACCTGTTTTTCCATCAGACACAAATGAGAGTCAGTGTGTCTTGCTTTTTAATCCTGATGCCTGCTTACATTCTCAAAAGTTACATATTTACATTGGTTCATCCTCCAATGTAAATATTCCTGGCTGTGTAAGATGGAATAGCAAGGCTCTTGAATACAACTTGCATCAGTGTTCTCCTGTGGATTTTATAGACAGTAGACACACTCTGTACCTTTGTCCTTCTATTATTATACTATTGTCACAATATTTGTTTGTATTGCTTAAATAAAAACTACTGTAGACCCTGGAGTCTACAATATTTGATTAATTTTTCTCTCTATTCAGAGCAGTAGAAGTACTTGAGGAAAATACAGGCAGACATTCTGCTTCCATCACACACAACCCACCTCTGCGCTGATCTCTAAGATTCTTTGAATAGAAATTTCTATTCTTAGCATGTGTCCTTAACAATTGTTTCCTACCATGATTGTTTTAAATGGAAAATGAACTACAATTGCATTCAAATTAAAATAAGCAGGCAGATTTGGAAAAAAAATTATGAACAGCTATGTTAGGTATCTGAAGAAAACAATGGAACTGAGAAAGTGAAGGAAAAAGCAAACCTTACTATGCCTTTGTATGCATACTAGCTTTGAATATTAATACAGAAATCCTCGAACACTGAGGCTACAAAAATCTCTACATTATTACAGAACAAAATTTAACAATATATTTGTATGGTTTAAAATTCAAAACCCTGTGGATGTATTTATTTTTCCCAGTATTTTCACTTTTGCTACAAAGTTGTCTTTACTTAATTCAGAGGCAGCAGTAAGACTGATGTTTCTACAGGGTGTTTGAACACCCTAAATATTTGGTTAAATGACTAAGGTTAAGACGAAATAAACTGGAACACCAGTCTTATAAAAATTTTCAGAAGACTTAGAATCTGACTCTATGAAATGAAAGGCTAACCAAAGTATAGTCTTTACCTGTATTAATTTATAAAGCATGGAAGCAAGTAAAGAGTGATTATGAAAGATTCCAATTATCTTTATACACAAACGTCTAAAAGAAAAGGAACATCAACTTGACATATATAAACCTAAATTATATTCCTTGTAAAATTAAGCTTGTTGTAAAATATATTTTAACAGAATCTAAATTAAAAAATATTTTTATAGTTCCTTTTATTAACTATACATAAAAATGTGATGTTTAACTTTTTCTAGAACTGGGGTGTTTTTTATATGCAGGCAACTAGAAAAGCTACCTGCACCTAGAGATAGCATTTATTTTATTTTTTTATAACTTAAGAACATTTAGATGTGCTTAAATCTTTCAAGCCCTTTTTAAAATACCAGTACTATGTGTATATATATATATAGAGAGAGATAATTACAATAGTAATATTTAAAATATTTGTAAAATGCAGAATTTGAATCATTCCTATGAAGTCTTGTTTTTTGGTAAGGCTGATTTCATAAGAAATCTCAGTTTTAAACTTCATCCAAGTCAGTTGCAATGTATCATTTTGGAACAAGTTGGTAATACAAGCTATTGACTGAAATGCATGGCAAAAATCACTGTAAGCCACACAGTAATGCAAGTAATTACTCCTCTTTTAATATCCCATCATTGTTATTACTCTGTCTTTTTTTATTTTTAAGAGAATTCTGACTCTCCCAACTGTAACATCAAACACAAAATTTTAAGACTGGAATGTAAAGGAAGTGTGAAAGAAATAGCCTACGACCCTGATCCAGCAAAACACATAATTGTGTCTAGGCATGCACTTGCATGTCCATATGCACTTGTAGCACTTGTATGAAGTTCCGTTCTTGAAGTGTATGTCAGCATCAGTCAATAACACAAATAACGCATAGCTTCTGAGACTCTCAGTCTGTGTCTGTACTAATGTTGTGGTTTAACTCGCAGCTCAGCTAAATTAACCACGCAGCGGTTCACTGGCTTTCCCTGCCCCAATGGGTTGGGGGAGAGAATTGAAAAAAAGTAAAGCTTGCAGGTTGAGACAAAAAGGTTAGTAGGACAGAAAAAAACAAAACAAAAAAACCCTACCCCAACAACAATAACAACAACAATAATAGAATATACAAAACAAGTGATGCACAACACAATTGCTCACCATTCCCTGATCAATGCCCAGGTAGTTCCCAAGCTGCAGCCCTCCCTGGCCAACTCCCCCTCAGCTTATATACTGAGCATGACATCATATGGTATTGAATATCCCTGTAACCAGTTTGGGTCAGCTGTCCTAGCTGTGCCCCCTCTTATCTTCTTGTGCACCTCCTGTGGAAGGCTCATGCCTCCTTACTGGCCGGGCCTGGGAAGCTGAAAAGTCCCTGGCTTAAATTGTAAGCTCTGCTTAAAAACAACTAAATCATTAACACATTATCACCATTATACTCATACTATATTCAAAACACAGCACTATACCGACTGCTAGGAAGAAAATGCTATCCCAGCCAAAATCAGGACAACTAATTAACAAAATAAAGGTAGGACTCTCTTCTTGGCCATGGAAAAGAAATGAAACTCTGAAAAGTTAACCATTTAAAAAATTATCACAAACTGTATTTTAATTGTGGATTTTATTTATTCCTAATCCTTGAATAATAAGAAAAAAGGAAAAAAACAAAAAGTCACCAAAAAACCCAGCCAAGGGAAGCCAAGAAAATCCTGACCACATTAAAATGGATTTTGGTTTGATTTCAGAGAGATGCAAGATTTTTCCAGGGTCTTTTTTTATTATTATTTCTTCCTTCTAGATCAAGCCTGAAAAAAACCCCAGCTGTGGCTTTCTTTCTCATTCAAGTAGTAACAAGACTCTAGACCAAAATTACTCATCATCCTTGTTCAAAGCACAGATGTTTAAATTGTCTTTTCTCTCGCTTTCTGCATCTTTTCATTTGTAAGAGGAGAAACGGGAATACAATCATCCTTGATATGTATTCATCATGATAAGGATAAATAATCATCTTTGAAGTTTACTTAAAAAAAGTAGAAGGTAATCAAGCAGAGGCATGCCAGCTAAAGACTATGACAAAATAAAATTACAGCAAAGACTTCTTCCTCTGGATATAATGGTTGCAGAAAACAATGTATAGGTGAGGGAGACATCAGATAAAACAATCAGGAGATAATTACTTTATTGCATATCTTTTCTTGCTTCTGCAGACCTTTATTTTGGATGACATCCGAGTTGTTAATGGACTTTTTTATGTTTTACCTTTCACTGTCTCAAATTGTATTAAAAACTGAGAGGATGCACATAGAAATGTTGAAAGAAATATAAATATTCACTTGTCTGAAATCATGCAATCAATTCCTTCACTACTCAGTAACAGCTCAAAGTCTTCTGTGTTTTCTTTTGAATCTACGTTACTATCTCTTAACAGTCTTCCACATTATCCTCCACATAAGTCAGCACTGAACATGGATTTTCATTTCCTTGCTGGTCTGTTACTCCATACTTCATTTCCTGCTAGTCTTCACTTAGAGGAAACTTACTTTTAGACATATGGCATGACACAAATCTACTCCTTACCCTAGTTTTGCAGGCCTGTAATGATCCATTTCCCAGTGACTCCTGCTACCAACAGTATCAGCTGTAAGCTACTCATGAACAGCTGTCATCTTAGGCCTGGCAGAGAAGGAGGAAGTTGCTGGATCCACAGGTAAACTTGACCCTTCTGCTGCACACCTGCACTTTGGAACTGATGTGTGCATGGTTCTGATGTCTATAATGAGGATAAGCTAACAGAAGAAAACTTGCATTTGAGGGCAAATTTTGTCTTATCTGCCATTATTGCTGTTTTAAATTTACCTCCCTTGGGACAGAGGAGATTGCAGAAATTCGGTAAAAAAAAATCTTTCTAATTCTGCGTATAAAGGTTTTGGGGGATTTTTCTGTAATATATTATTTACAGCTGGGAAACTCAAAATGAAAATTTAAACCTATAATCCTAAAAATGCTTTTAGATAAAAATATATTTTAGGTTAGTATGGGGAATTTTGCACAGCTTTGCAGAGATCATACACATTCTTATAAACTGAAATAGATAATTCAACTTTGTAATAGATTTTTAGAATGAAGATACTTTTTGAAGATTATATTTCCTTTTCCAAGATTTTAATCTTTAAAAAGTGAACTATTAAATATTCATACTTGTATAAAATTATAAATTCAGCTATGAACTATTTCAGCCACACTTGCAGTTATGTTAGAATATTGCAATGCTTGTATGCTGACTCTTGAACAAAAACCATGAAAATGCAATATATGGGGAGACCTTTTAAATAAAGAATGTTAATCATGTACACATTGCAGTGTGGAAAAGGTGGAAACAAAAGATTATTTACTTTTAACATTCTAGATATTTTAAGTACAGAATTTAAGAAGAGAGCAATCATGACAACAACGTTCATGTTTTCATTAATATATTAGGAGTATTATCTAAGTTTAGATATCTACAACGGAAGAAAATCCATGTGTGCTAAATATTTAGAAACTTCTTATATTTAGGGGTAAGATCTAGGTTAAGGCCAATTACTTCAAGGAAATTGCTCTGAAGAAATAAGATTTTTAGCTGTTAGAGCAATGTCACAGATAAGTTCAGTTCTCAGGCTGACATCTATATTTAGATAATTGCGTGGTTACATGGCTAAGTAGATCTATGCATGCATGCATGTGGTCTTTATGTTCCCACTATTTTCAGTTGTGAAGTAGTTAACACCGGTCAATGGAGCCTGAAGAGTAATTCAGCTAACTTTAAATATCAGGCACTTGGTTGAATTAAATCTCTTTGCTTCATTTTGTGTTGACTACATATTTATTGAATGCAATAGGATGTTGGACACTTAGCTTTTATACCTACATATAAATGCTTAAATTTAAGAATTATAACTTTGCGGATGTCTAGCTGAGACACACACCAATGTCAGGTGAGATGAATCTCCAGTCTTGCAAGTTATTGATGACAATATTTTTCATGGGAGACCATGATATGGGTTTACTGGCTTCGCCGTTCTACTAGAAGTGCTTGTTAATAATAACTGAATAGTATCTTTGAAGAGGCTCACTAAGGATCTGACTAAGAAAACCAGCTGTTCTCAAAGGATATACTCTTGCCATCTCTACTTATGCAAGACTAATTCAGTTGGTGTCATCTAAACAGAGAACACACATGAGCATTTGACATCAGAGCCTTGGGTCTTGAGTTGTTCAGTTGCCTGACCCAAGTGTGTCTTCTCCCAGATGTCATTAGAAGATGAAGTATCATCCTCTTTCAAACACAAACCACTTGAGATGTGTAAGGAGAAGAAGAGCTGTAACTATATAGTACAAGGAGTTTTTTTCTTATGACTAGTTGCACTCACTGCATTCTTTGATTCAGATAAGGATAATACTAACAGACAACTAATCAATTGGGAAAAGGTGGTGTTTTTTCAGCTGACAGAAGGACTTTGGAGAAAACTAGAAAACTTAGAGGATATAAAGGGATGGAATAATTTGGGTATTTCACTGCTATGAACATTCATACGCTAGAGTTTCATTCATGTGACTAATAAATTTTTCAGACTATTTCTAATTCCATGTTCAGTGCTATTAGTATTTATTAGCTGATAACATCTATAAATATAAAACATTTTTTCTCACTACCTTTTGCAAGGTCATATGCAAGGATTATTTTGTTTTCCTTGAGGAACTATAAAAAATAATTTTAAAAAGAATAGAAATTACGGTAATAGAAAGTAATATGAGTTACTAGTGAACATCTTAAGTGAAGGACGAGTATCCAAAGAATGTAGAGACTTTCTGTCTGTAAGGAGATGGGAAAGATTTAGTCTGAATTGCAGTGTCATAATACCTTGCTATATTCTACCACCTCATTTCTACACAGGATAGTAATGTGTCCTGGTTTCAGCTGAGAGAGAGTTAATTGCCTTCACAGCAGCCAATATGGGGCTGTGTTTTGGGTCTGTGCTGGAAGCAGCACTGATAGTGCAGAGATGTTTTTGCTGTTGCTGAGCGATGCTCACACAGAGCCAAGGCCTTTGCTGCTTCTCGCATCGCCCCGCCGGCGGGATGGCTGGGGGTGTGCGGGGAGTTGGGAGGGGACAGACAGGGCAGCTGACCCCA
>VWZZ01001620.1:63994-80175 GCA_013399095.1 Psophia crepitans | reverse complement strand
GAGCGTCAACCGACACCCCCAGGTTCTTTTTCCTCTACACAGCTTTCCAGCCACCCCACCCCCCGCCTGTAGCGCTGCCTGGGGTTGTTTGTGGCCAAAGTGCAGGACCCGGCACTTTGCCACATTAAACCTCATTCCATCGGCCTCTGCCCAGAGATCCAACATATCCAGGTCCCTCTGCAGAGTGTACCCGTCCAGGCCATGGGCCGCCAGCTTCTCCGGGAGAATGCTGTGGCTGACCGTGTCAAAGGCTTTGCTGAAATCTAGGTCGACTACATCAACAGCCTTTCCCTCACCCACCAGGTGAGTCACCTGGTCATATACTTGATGTTGAGTGAATACACTCAATTACTATTAAAATTATTTATAAATCAAGGATGTTTTTCTATTGATAAACACAACAAAAAAGTGTGATGCAGGATTATTATCGAAACTAATAAGAAATTTTGTAAAATAAATTTCTGAAATATGTAGTAAAATCATGCCAGGAGAGTACATTTAAGAAAACTTAAATCTACTAGGTCAGACAAACGAATTCATGTCATTTTGTGTAGTACTGACAAGTCTTTTTTGTGTATATATCTTTATTACTAGCTAAGATAGATTGATCTGTATCATATTTGTAAGAGTAAATTATAGCTATTTGTAGTAGAGTTATCTAGCAGTCAAGTGACAATTGCCTAAACTGCTTTAGCCTCAAAAGACACATGAAAAGTCCTGTCACAAATTCTCATCACCTAACCTAAGGGCATTTACCTTAACTCTCAAACTAGAATATTTTTTCTTTGCTGAAGTAATCTCCTCAGGGCCCTGGTTCCCTGAATCACTTTCTGGAAACACAAGCCCCTAGAAAACAGTCTTAATTAAGGTACCCTAATCAAACATGATGTGAATGAAATGTTGTGAACTCACTGACTCTGAATTGAAAACAATTTCTAAAGAAGCATGCACAGTAGTTGGATCAGAGAGCAGGGAGATGGGCTTCACATTTTTTTTATCACATCTGAGTCCTATGTGACAGACATATTATGGTCTCTGGCATAGAATAGATATGTAGCCCTTGGTGGGGGATGGCTGGCAGCCTGGAATAAAGAAGCAGATAATGATGTGAAAACACGTGAAAGTAGGCTGATATGGACCTTTGACTGACAGGGGAGAAACTTCCAGCACGAATGTCACACCAAGACCCCAGGCTGCTGATGACTTGCTGCAAATCTTGCCCTGTCTGCTTGAGGGAGATTGATTTATCGCTCTTGGAAACAAGGGAAGCACTGGAAAGTTGAGCATAATACCAAAGTAAAAAATACATAGTAGGAAGGCATTTCTGTGTAATATTTTTAGGGGTATTATTAATAAGGCTTTGGGTGTCATTTTGGACTATGAGTGTTGGTACTAGACAAATTGAACTATTAGGCTGTTAAAACACCAATTGTACAAACAATAAATTCTTTTCTCCATATATATATAGTGAAGTGTTTTTACAATTATGACCTTTTTCAAAGTACTCCGGCTGTAATTCACTGATTAAGCGAATAGACTATTTTAAACTAAAGCACCTGGATGATGGAAGCTCTAGCAAAGTGACTCCAAGCAAAACCACCTCATTCTTACAGCATGTCCTGTCCCACAAGTGAGGAGGGAACTCATTATGGCCTGTAATGAGGCTAATTGTACCATTGGGGAAGCCAGGAAATTAAGGTCTCCCTTACAGGAATATGTGAAAAAACCCAATGATGTCAAGTGCTCTACAGAGGCTTTGTTTTTAATCGCTTCTCTTACCTCCCATCTTCCCACCTAAGGAGTAAAAAGCCCCCCAGATGAAGTACTGCTCTCAAACCACCAAACACCATCTAGGGTAAGCACACTAAACATTACCGTTACAGAGGTAGTTAAGATATCGGTATTTCCTGT
This sequence comes from Psophia crepitans, assembly GCA_013399095.1. NCBI lineage: Eukaryota > Metazoa > Chordata > Aves > Gruiformes > Psophiidae > Psophia > Psophia crepitans. The sequence goes on along the minus strand of VWZZ01001620.1, from coordinate 78,264 downwards.
AGGTTGTGAATGAGTCACATTAATTTTTTGTGCACCCTCAGAACAGGACCACAACATCATCAGAATTTTGATTTCTGAGATATTCTCTACATTAGGGGATGCATAAAAGGTGCATCTTCCAGTGGACTCTGGGGCCTGAGAAGCCTCCTTCTCAGCTGCTGGAGACCAGACTGGTGCACTCAGAGACCCAGGAGTCCCTCTGTCTTAGGCCAACAGATGCGGCTGCCGCTTTCCCATTTGCGCGCTCAACCAGTCAAATCCCAGTCCCCCACTCTGATCAGTATTGAAGCTTCACAAAGGGGCTTAGTGAAAACGCAGAGCCCCTTCCTCTCTAGTTCAAAAGGACAGACTCATTCATGGATCCTTTGAATACTAGCATGGGACCTCAGCTCATCTAACATTGTTTTCCAGATCCCGGGCTTCCTACTCACCAGATAGTGCAGCTTGAAGCCTGCTAATGAATTACACATGCACACATAAGCATATGCACACACGCACAAGTGCACACATGCACATATACCAAGTTAGGAGAAAATATAAACATTCTGGTCTTCCCAGTGGCTCAAGTCCAGACATATAGGACTTAACAGCCTTGGTCCCCTCTACACTTGCTAATGCTGGGATTTGCCTGCTCCAGTTCACATCAGGCACAGGAGCCACTGTCATCCAAGGTCTAATGACAGTTGCTGGCACTAAATTCACCCTCTGCAGACACATGCTCTTATGATCTGTGAAGCCCCTTCTGCTGCTGATGCTGAGACGCATTCACTTCAGCTGCTGGCACCGCAGATATTAGGATCACTGTTACCAGTGGTCTAATTTAAATTGCAGACCTCAAATTCAGTCACTTTAGTGTCTCCAGTTGCTGGCATCTGGACCTTATAGAACTTACAGGTGGAGAGAGAGTGAGATTACACAGAGAGAGAGTTAAGAAAGGATTTAATAAGAAGAATGGATAGACTACAGTGATTTGGTATAGGGCTTAGTCAGACAAGCGTACTCACTTGTGCTGCTCACACACTACTATCCTATTCTGTACCTCCTTTCTCTCTATACCCACTCTGTCCTTGTTTCACCCAGATTCCCTTCCTCTGAACATTCCTTAATAAGTTTAAGGGTGCAAATTCTGGTATGAATTGGAGTATTCAATCATAAGAATAGTGCCATGCCTGATGTTAGCTCTTTTTTATTAAGTTATATTAAAAATGTTCTTTTAGGAAAGAATGAAGAGAGCTCAGTGACTGAACTAAACAATTAATAAAAAATAAAAACCCCACATAACTGACATGAACATATATATTGCTAGTCCAATAGATCTATTCTGTCATTGTGAACACAACAACTTGGACAAAGAAATGTTACTTATTTTGAATAAGTACTTGTAAATAATAATTGTAATTATAAATATAAAATAATTTTATTTTAACTTTATTTACATCTCATCAATTTACAGTTAGAAGAATATTTCATACTTTCATTCAGATCCTGTGAACTAGTTGCTGTCAGTGTCTTACCTCATTTCAGAAAAAAAAGATATGTCAACATTTATCAAATTTTCAACATCATTTGCACAATTTTGGAATTACATTTGTGGTTTTTGTGCACAATTCAATATCAAAACAGAGGAATTTTTCGACTTTGCTGCCAACTTCACACACTTAGAATAGCATTCAAGAGACAAGATCCATAATTACAGAACTCTTCTTGTCTGAGAATACAATACAGCTACATTGGAATAACTACAGAAAAATGTCTGTTTTCATAAGGAAAAGTCTGGTTTCATATGTGTTGGGTTTTTTTTTAAGTAACTCTTCTTGAAATTGCCTTAGTGCTAGCAAACACTTTTACACAGGAACACAGGAAAAAATCTAGACATAAACCAACCACATTTGGTCAGAAAATAATTGCAAAATTATACTGTATGTTAGTCAATCAGCCCTGTTGCAAGGTATGCTGATGTACTACATACTTTCCTGTTACAGCAGGACCTAGAGGTTTTTATTTCAAAGCAGGAAAAAAGAGGTAAATTCCTGAAAGTCTGCCTTCTCTTCCTGTGATACTGAATTATGCTTAGAAACAAGAAAGGATTCTCCATTTTCTTTTAGCTATCTGGAGAATAAAAAGGGAGCTAATTCACACTCATAGCCGCCTTTTCTCCTTTGCAATTCTTATCAGGTACCTGGAGAGTAAGTTGCAATGATTTCTGCCATCCACAGGTTGAGTGTATCGAACTGTTTTCATGTCATTATGGGTTTGGGTTTACTGTATCTGGAAATGTGTTCCTCCTGTCTCCTCCCCTCCTCTCATTCATTAGGTCAAAATTGCAAGGATACAAAAGATTTCTGCTGGGAAAATTTCAAAAGCAATGTGCCTGTACAATTTCAGTGAAAGGGACAAGAATGAGTGTTCTAAAAAGATATAGACCATGCAGGGTGAAAAAGCTAGTTCTAGAAAACTTCACTAATGGACTTTCCTCCTTTGGAAAAAAAAAGTGATTTTGTCAGTTTTCTCAGAATGATGCTGACCATGATACCCTTTGCAGAGAAGGAAAGGAAGGAAAAGTAGAGTAATATAAAACAGATTTACTAGGAATTTAGTATTAAGTATATCTAGCTCATTTTAAAAAATATAATTCTACACATGCTTAACTAAAACGTCAACAAGAATGTTTAGTCTTTCGCTGTAGAAATAAAGATTGGTTCTTGTATCCCTCTTACTCCCTCATGCTTTTTTTTTTCTTCTTTGTTTTGTTTTTCTTTTAACTCTACATCTCAATGTAATGATTTGATTTTATTCTGTGATTGTCAGAGATAACTGATGCTTCCAAGAAAGAGACATTTTTAAAAGTTCTTTTGCCCTTGGATATTCAAGTGCTAGCTTTATACTTAGCTCACTCTTAAAGAATGTTCGTCTGAGTATTGCTAATTCTCTTTTACCAACACAGTAAATCTCTGCAGTGAAGTACAAGAATGAATAGTCTTTTAAATTTGGCTGCTATCCTGACCCCTAAGAAAAAAATGTTTCCAATAGCATGGGTTTAGATACATTTTCTGATTCAAGCTTTTCTCACAAAAGCATCTTATTTGTCCAATATATCACTAGTAAACCGATTAGCTTCTGAAAGTTGTGTCTTTTTTAATCAAGACATACCAGTAAATCATGAGTTACTGACTGCTTACATTATTGCGATTTTTTTTTGTTCTAGCACATCTATTAAAAGAATGCTGAAATTATTAATACAGGTGTCATGATCAATCTAAATCACCCAGCAAGAACTTCTGATCCTATTCTTGTGAACTCTGTGTTTGAGAATCAGTGAGTTAGTGATTATGAGTCTTCCTTTGTCATACTGCTAATAGGAGGAAGGTACTCATGGATGGGATCCAATTATGAAAGGCCTCTATAATTTATAAGGTTCTACTTTAGTACACAAGTATTTTAGAACAGTCACATGAAAGTCTGATTTCTTTATTTTACAAGACCTATTTAAAAAAAAATCTGCGGAAATTTCTAACTGTGCAACAATGACCTTATTTTAGATTTCAATAAATCAAAAGTTCACACTGTTATAATACAGGAAGCCAGGGAAACAAGGTGTTTCTTACCTGTATAGCCCTTGTCACATTCACAAAGAAAAGTGTTTGGAGTAACATTACTGCAGTTACCATTGAAACACGTATGTGGCTGGCACTGTCCAACTATTTCTGTACAATTTTTACCTATTTAGAAAGTATAATAAGAAAATTGAACTTTAGTAAATGTTTTTCCCCTGAAATGTCAAATTAATATGTAAAATAAAACATTAGATTTAATAGATAGGTGGATGGATAGGTATGCATTTGTGCTAATGCTGGTCACTAGTTTACACCAAAATTAATGAAGTTCTAAAGCAAAGCAGAAAGATGTTCAGCTGCTGTAATATGAGCTATTGTGCTCAGCCTCATCTGACATATAGTTACAAATTCACACATAGCATAAAATGCAGAAATGCTCTTAGTATTTGTTTCTTTGTGACATCTTACGGTTTCTTCCAGCATTCTGAACAAAAGATGTTCTCATGTGGAGTCCAATTTGACTGAATTTTTCTTAATGTGCAGCTTTCTGGAAATTACAATTCCAATTATAAGTTGTTTATACTATTACAGCACATGGGTCTAAATACCGTATAATTATGCTTGCCACTTGAATTGTTGCTATGACATTATTCACACTTTAGCAACTTTTCAAATTTCTAATAGACTTTATATTATGGGAGACACTTTTTTCCTTCCTTATTCTTGTCTAGCCACGTCCATAATATGTGATGCTATAATCTCCTAGTTCTTCTTGTTTACATACAGCTTATTTACTGGACCAATATTGCCAGTACAGAACTATGGCATTAGCCAATACTGTCTCATATAGGCTAACAGAATATTTTAAGCATATTTTATTGAAAACATTAGGCATGATGATTGCTTTCAACAGAATTTCTTGTGAATCTTTACACAGCCCCCAGAATTCACAAAACAGACATAAAACATACTGCATATCATCAGTTTTCCACTAATTTACTAAACTTTGAATAATTATAAAAATGTTTTTCTCATAACATTAACTTATTCATACCTGCATAATCTTCTGTTTGCAAATGCATTAGTAACCTAATTATCATACAGTTTTAAAAGCAATTAAAATAAATTACAGCAAACTTTATGCAACATAACCTTTATTTCTGTGTTGTGTGAACCTCACTCTTTCTTGACTCATCAGCTGTGTTTCACAGCATAACATGGCTATTGTGAGAGCACAGAAGTACAGTTCATCAAAACAACATTGCTAGAATTCTGCTCCAACAGTACAGAGAGAGCTACAACAATCCTTTCTGTGATGTAAGTTAATATTTCCGGTACTTTCTAAAGGATTCCAAAACACTATTGGTCTGAATGCAGGAACAGTATTGCCATAATTTCCTTCATCCCCTTTTTTTTTTCTATGTGAAATGGAGACAATGGTTAGTAAGTATGTATCTAATCATGCTGTACTTCTCAGTACTCCAAGCCTAAACCAAGATTCAGTATCTCCAACAGGTTTGGGGTAAGTACTGCAATATTGCCTAGATAGAATTAAGGGATTGTTTTTTCTTTTTTTAATTTGTGAAATACTTAATTTGGTGACAATGGTATGCTTAGCAAACTCCTTTTGAAAGGAACTTTACAGCGTAAAACAATCTGGAAGAAAAGAGTATTTTGTTTTGTTTGCTCTTCTAATTAAATGTTTGGCTTTTCAATTAAAAACAATTTTTTATTTTAAAATTTTTCGCTAATGTAATTTAAAATCTCTTTAAAGTGAAAAGGTTTTTTTGTTGTTGCAGTGTGAATTAAATGTTCATTTCAACAACACTGTGATGTTTTTCAGCAGTTTGGTTAACTTAGTATTTGGGAGGGGGCTTACTCCAAATTATTTCTGTTATTTGGTGTAAGAACTTGAACTGGTGAATAAACAAATAAAAATCAGTTACTTCTGTAAGTTCACAAGTACTTACCTAAGTCTCACACTTAAATAGGAAAGAAACATCATGAGAGCTTATGCAGTCTTTCTCCACAATGCATACATGAAATTAAACAAGTACAAACTGTCTTTAAATGACTACAGTCTCCTAAAAGTGACTAAAAGAGACAATGCAGGTATGATAGTGGCAACGGACAATCAAATTATACAAAAACATTCCTAGTGATGTTCTCACTTTTTTATTATCCATTGAGGAAAATGTATTATCTATGTAAAATTTATTCTTAGAGGGGAAAAGAAATACCTGAAAAAGGTGAAGGACAAGTGCATTCATAAGAATCTTCAGAAAGTTCTGATTTCTCAGTGCAGGAGGCATTGTTGTGGCAAGGTTTAGTGGAGCACATATCAAACTTCTGGCAGAATCTTCCAGAATACTGTGAGAAACAATGGCAATTATATTCTTTTTCCCAAACATGGCTTAGACATTTTCCATGCCCAGAGCATAATGGTGCGTTTGGAGACTGTTGGCAAAACTGCTGCTTCACAGTTACGTTCAGACGAAGGCCCATGTTGCACAATAGTGGGCCTCTCTTATAAAGCTCTGCAAAGTAATGAGTTCCAACACCAAGCCAGTTAGGGTCAACTTGGTGCAGTCCTCTTATCTGGCAAACAAAAATCAACTGTTCTTGAAGAAAAACAGCTTTAGGGCAGTTAATAAATTCTTCCTTGGAGACATTTACCAAATTCATCCCATAGGACTGAAAGGATGGCTCAGAGGAGATGAAGAGACTATCACCTAATTGAAGCTGTAAGGGACATATCTGAGGGATACTGAGATTTTGTTCTTCTGAGATTTCCCCAGTAACACTTTTATTCATATTCCAGCACTCGGTGTAAAAGTCTGTGCAGATGTTTTCCCTCGGTGTCCATTTTATTATACTGGGTTTTGGTTCCACTCTCCATTCAGCTGTCATTTGCCTCTCACATATTACCTGACCATTTACAACGCACAACTGAAGATAGCACACTAACGCGCAAACTGCTGATTTTGCAGTCATTGTTTTTCTTGGCAAATAGGAGTTGTCTTTCACAACTGCTTCATTACTGAGGATATCTTCAGAACACTTGTTCGCTAAGATTCGTCTGTATTTTCCATGGCAGTCTAGGAATTCAAACAGAGAAAAGTATTTTTGTTTTCACAGTAAACATAGTTGAATATTAAAGCCTTATTAGAAAAATAGAAAATATACAACAAAGCAAGGTCTGCATCTAATTACACTGATGTGAACGTGGAATAAGTCCAGTTAACTGTTCAGAACACCACTGTAACTAGTCAGACCTTTCCTCTTTCTACTCCTGCTAAAGATTTTATTTTCATTTAGCTAGTCATTGTACTTTTATATGGAAGAGAAAGAGAAATGCTTCAACTTTCCTCCCTCTCTTGACAAAAACTAGTGATAACCAAGTTAAGATAGGACATCTGTGGTAAAACTAAGAAGTAAACCAGAACATCTAAGCTCTAGTTATGAGTTTTAACCATAGACATTTTCCTGATGATTTATAATTAATTTATGGTAAAAAGTAGATATTCTGAAGATGTAGGCATGTGAATTATGACTTCAATGAAGAAAACACAAAAACACATACTCAAAGTTTTTGAAGTATATATCTGAAAACCAAAGGTCCTTAATCATATGCTTGAAGTTTCTGATATATCAGAGTCAAAGCCAGCAGACTACAGAGTCTTCCAAGACTATTTAATTTACAGCATAGCCTTTTCTTTGGCCCTTCAAAATATCTGGTAATATTTATTCCATGGAGAAGAGTGATTACAGAACAGAAAGAAAATCATAATAATATTATGAAGCTTATTCTTGGAGTCATACTGAAAATTATGAAAATACAATCTGATGTTTAATACCTTAGAAAGTGACAATAGCTTAGAGTTATAAGTTTAATTTGTCTTAAATATAATGTTTTTTCTCCCTTTTAGTTCTATAATGCCTTTTTTTTCTCAGTATATTTATCTTACTCTTTAAGATAGTGTCTTCTCAACTGGTAGTTACAAATGAGAAAATTAATGTAAAGAGTAAACTGTGTCTTGCAAGGGAAGCCATTTAATAAAAATAAACAATATAATTTATAATTCAAAATTTGTTTTAATTGTTTTAATTTTTATACAGCATATGGAATGGCACTTGGATGTATATATTTCTACACCTATGTACATCTGGTCTATCTCTAAAGTGCACATGGATTATGATACCTCTTTAATAACATCATTTCATGAAAGGTCCTTGTCTTCCCCCCAGGTACTTCAAAAGTATTTTGAGCATACTTTGAACTATGCTGAAAAATTAAAGTAGGACATGAAATAAAGATGCTGTTTCTGGAAACCTTGAGCTGGAGAATATTAAAGGACTTAGTGAGTTGTTGTAAATTATAGAATAATATCAAAGGGTGATATTCATTCAGTCTCTCGTCACCTAAATTGAGGTGAGAACATCTAAAATCTCTTGGTCCTATTTAAAAATTGCTGTGCATGTGAACTTGTCCCAATGACCTTCATGTATCAAAGTGACCAACACTGTTCAAGCTTTTGAAAATACCAGAAAAGGTGTGGACTATGACTAGCTGGTAGTAATAATAGTAGACTTGAGGCTTTGAATAGTAAACAAACAAGGGGTAGAAACTAGGTTTTGCTTCCCCTCCCAGAATAGTTTTTGTTTTAATTTAATTACTGAATCTCAATTCCACATTCAAACGGTTGAAGTTCTCTACCGTCTTGCTCCACATCCAGGCAAGTATGGTAACTTCTAGTTCCTGTCTCTGTACTTCCACCACTGGGAGCTAATTCCCCATAGAAGAAAAGAAAGGACATGGATCTGCAAGAAAACTACTAGCCTTTTTATAGAATACTCAGTCTTTCTATTTTGAGACCATTCCATTATCTTCAGAATTTCATGATGTTCAATGATACCATTAGATAGTGTGCTATCAAATGTGTAGTTTGGATCATTTAGCATTTTTTCTTTTAAGGTAGCAGTGTTGAACTATTATATCCATTATAGCTGCTATTACTTCTCTCACTATGAGCAGGTGTGAAAGTCTATGTTCTATATTACTGTATATTTAGAAATCCTACATTCAGCAACCCATCTTTACATACCTTTTTCATAAAGTGATATTCTCAGGTGCTACTAAAAAACATGTTTATAAAAAGTCTTCTTTTTTAACACTTCAAAAAGAAAACTATTGCATGTCTAAAGCAGAAGAATCCTTGCACATTTATAATATATTTTGCCCTTCATTCATGTAATTATGCATAGTTCTGGTATCATATACAGGCTTCATTTTTACTGATAAATAAAATGTGCTTCCTTACAATATTTGTATGAAATAAAGCTTCTGAACTATTTTAAAATAAGTAATCATAGTATAACAGTTTATACTATTACTGCACAAAAATTATTATTAGTCTTCATTCAGCTGAAAGATTATTATGGGAGTACTAGAATTACTGATGTTAAGTAAACAAATACATCCTGTAAAAACAGTGTTAAAAAGAGGGGAAGATGGAAAATAAATATCAAGAGAGAACAAAGACTGTTATTTTAGCAACAAAATGAAGACCAAAACAAACTTATATAGTGAAGAGTATGAAAAGGAAAGAGCTATCACGAAAAAGTTACAATATTAACATAAATGACTTCAAAAATCAACCAAGAAATTAAATATGTGCAAAATGCTGATACTATATCATGAGACAGGATGATGTCATGAGATGAAATTTGAAAGTCATTATAATAACTTTTATTTTAGGTCTGCTTTAGGGAACAAGTAAATCTTCCTTTCCATAATCCCACACGATTTCATGTAATTGATGAAGACCAAGAAAAGTCCAAGGCTGGGACTTGTACAGACACACAGTAAGGTACTTGAAGAAAATCTAACCCTTAAAGTTACATAAAGTTGGGTGAAAAGTGACACGACCCTCTATTTTGTACTAAAGGAGATCTGAAACAGAAAGGTTTATGCAGGACCCCAGGGAAGTAATTTAAAACCAAAAATGAATCCCAAGTTATTTGCATTCCAGTCCAGTATCTTAAAGATTATTTTTTCTTTCTATTAATAAGTTATTAAATACTAATGAGAAAAATAAAGTACATTTTAAGTGAGAGTGGAGAAATACCCACAGAAGATATCTGACTGGAACAATCTCTCAGAAAAAAAGAAGGGAATAAACCAGAAAATTTTTAGGAACATCATGTCACCACATTGGAACCAGGAATGAACTTTCTGTTGCCATTTCCCCACATGTCACACATAGGCTTTGTGGACTGTCTGCCTGTGCTTGAGGTTAGCACTGGACAGTTACCAATGCCTCTTGTACATATGCTTGAGCAGGGCTATGAGCTCCTCTGGCTTGATGATGGTTTGTCACGCTTGGGTTTCCCCAGCATTCTTTATGTGGACCCCAGAACCCTCAGGAGCCATTCATGAGGAGAACAAGATGGTTCACAGCTTGATACCACTACAACCTTGCTACTCAAACCCAGTCCTGTGTGCATGTTACACACTACACAGCTCACATTTACTTCACTTGTAATTCTGTGTGCTCAACATGACAACATACCAGTGTAAACACTAGAAACCTGCCAAAAAGGCAGGACAAGGAGTCACAGAAGTAAAACAGGTACAAGAAAATCTGTGTCTTATTTAAAGTGCCATGGTTTTGCCTAAATAATAATAATAATAAAAAAGGCATTCTTTTCACCTGTTGTCTTTATGTAGTTTTCTTTCTAAGATCATGATGAAGCCCTGACCATGACTGTGACTATGACTGTGGCCTGTTGAGGTCCCAGGGGCTTTGAGTACACGAAACTAAGCAGTAATGGGAGATTGCAACTACCATACTGTACTGGGTCAGGCTAAGCTGGAGTTAATTTCCCTGTAGCAGCCCTTACAGTGCTGTGCATTGGTAGCAGCAAGGTGCTGATAACACACCAGGGTTTTGGCTACTGCCGAGCAGTGCCGGCACATATCAAGGCCGTGTCTCCAACCCTTCTTCCACCCCCTCAGCAGTAGGCTGGGGGTGGGCAAGATCCTGGGAGGGGACACAGCCAGGGCAGCTGACCCAGACTGGCCAAACGGATATTCCATACAATATGACGTCTGCTCAGCNCTTTGCTTTGCTTCCACGCGCGGCGTTGTTTTTCACTATATTAAATCTGCCTTTATCCAAACCCACGATTTTGGAGTTGTCTTTTCCATCTTATTTTTTCCCTCTCCCCTCTCTGCCCTGCTGAGGAGGGGAGTGATAGAGCGGCTTGGTGGACACCTGGCGTTTAGCCAAGGTGAAACCACTACACATACACATTGGGCAAATAACAAAACGCAGCATAATTAAAGATTAAAGATTAATTTTTTAATCAGTTACTGATTCATGGATCAGTAGTTTAGAGAACACAAAAGGCAAAGCAACCTTTGCCATGATTCTAGTATATGTCCTGATTCAGAATAGAAGTGTCCCTCTAACAGTGGCCATCATGTACTTAGAGTTAAAATGCTTGCAGAATGTCCACAGTTGTCTTCAATTTCTAGAAGAGAAACAACTAATGCAGCTAATTTGTTAAAAGGAGTCTTAAAAGAGGGCAATGGTGTTAAATGCCTATAGAAAAAGCAGAGCTTATCTAAGGATACTGTATTGGAGAAAGAGAAAAAAAATGTGTACCATTAATCAGGGCTTGAAAACAGATAAAAGGGAGCTGACATTGCTAAACTGGAGGCTATGGGAAGGGAAGCGAGGAGCAAACCTTAGAATCTGCAGTCCTCTATAAATAAATGAAGTAAAACCATCACAGACTGTGGTAGGTTAAATGTGAAAACATAGGTTCATATTAAAACACTAGAGGGAAGAAAAGAATTCGAAGAACAAGTAACAGTATCAAAACTAACAACAAATCTGTAGAAAGAAAGCAGTAATAGAAAACCTAACAGAGAGCCTCCATGACCAACAGACATTCTGGGTACAAAAGGAGCATTCAGGGAGACATTTAGAAAAACTTAATTATATGTCTTTAAATTCACTATGAAAGAGTATGATGAGCCTTCTACAAAGGATTTGTTAGGGTTTGAAGTGTTGATAGAAGACATTGAAAACAAAATACAGTCAACAACAACAGTAAACCAGGTCCCATGAAATGCTGAGTTCTAAGGGAGACCAAGAATTAAATAGAACAACTTATTTTTGTTTATAACCTCTTACTTAAAACTACCTTGGTATGAAACATTGGGCAAGAGTCACTATGACTCCTGTAAAGCAAAATCAGGCCTCAAGAGACTTATCAGAGTTCTCTGAGGATTCTTCGTAAAGAGAATATTACAAAATCACTCTAAAAAAAAAAATGGGATTGTGTCTTTGTCTGTTAAGGTACACTTGCTGCAGGATAAGAAGAAAATAATACATTTTTTAGTATAATTCAAATGCAAGAATTGTCTGTAGAAGAATCAAAACACATTAGTACTTCCTCCCAGTTCAGTGTCCTACTATGCTCTTTCTTTATGACCTGTGAAACCTGAGTTATTTTCTGTTCAGTGTTATCACTTATTTTGGAGTAAAGTTGAAAAATGGATTCCTATGAATCTGATTTATCTTCTCACTGGTGATAGAAGAATGAAGGAAAATCTCTTGTTTGGAAGAGAAGGCTCAATTTACTGGTGAAGCAGACACAGTAGTGAGCTGGGTGTTTGCAATTCTTAATGAGTGGTCACAGGCTTCCGAAGTGATGACAATGCTTTCTAAGGACTGAGGCACACAGAGATTGAGGCAAACCAGAAAGTCATTGGGATGACTGGAATCAGTGATCTGCATAGTGCAATAGATAAGAGCTGTTAATAAACCCTTTCTGTGTATGTTCTGTCTTCCTTGATTTTCTCTGTTCAAAAGCTTATAATCAAATATGCTGTTTGAATAAAACATGTCTTTGTTTCTTAGCTTAAAACCTTTGGGGGAGCTTGCTTGAATACAGAGCATGCCTGTAGCAAGTTACTCTGCTTCTCCAGTTGATGGAGGATATGTCAATGTGCTTGTCTCTGTCAATACACTTGATGCAGCACCTTTTCCTACATTTTTTGAAGTACTCGCATTGTCCCAGGACCTACACACTGCTGTGCTACTGATGCAGTGACACAGTGGTTCATGTTCACATTTGGTGAAAATTGTGGTCACAATACAAACTAGAGAAGAAAATAGCTTGTTCAGAAGTTTATATCTCAAACAAACCTGAAGACAATTTCACAAGCTACTGAGAATGGCATTCTGCTGTCTAGTCCCACTGACTTCACCCTGAGGATTTTTGCAGGTTTGCTGCTATCACTGATGATGCTTGTGGAACCTGGGGGAAAAAACATTGCTAGAAATATTCATAGCAGAAATTGCTAAGGAACACACTGTGTTCTTGTGATAAAATTCCTTTCTAGTATTCCTTAATCTACACACTAATTTACATAAGTCATATTTAGTTAATTGCACTACAGCTGTATTAAAAGAGAGAAGGTGGCAGTGGTTTTAAATGTGTTTTGTCCTTTAACACTTGAGAATGCAAAGTCCACAACAATGGACAAGAAGCTTCAAGCCCTTTAATAGTTGTAGCACATTCACAGAACAAGGTCCTGAAAGCAACCATAAGTGATGATGATAAAGAGCACTGACATTCATCAACACATTGAAACATGTATGGAATGTTACTTCAGTAACATTTCTTCTCACAGCTTCCTTGGGTAGTGGTGTATGAAGAAGGAAACAAAGCCAGAATGAGTTAGAAGAGGGTACACACTTCTTTGGCCCATCTTCATGCTACCTTTGCTTTTGGTGTTCAAACTTTGAACATATTTAGTCATGCCAGTAAAGCACATGCAAACTTTTTAAAAACAGAATCAGGATTTTCAAGGAGAATGTATAAAAAGTCTGGTGGGCAACGTAAAACTATAAGAAGAAAAACTGCAAAAGAAAAACCTAGCTTTATTTACTTATTGTATACAGAATTGATATGTAGATTGGGAACCAAAGCCACCAGTATTTGTGTTCTGCCACTGACCACCATGTTTACTGCTGGTTTTGCCATGACGTTTCTGTTTCCCTACAGTTCCTGCTGTCCAGATAGTGTGACTTGTCTTGCTGATTCTATTGTTCAATGCAGAAACAATTTGTTTTGTTACAAATACCTAGGAAGGCACACAGATTTGCCTTCTGCGTTCCTTTTTACTTCTTTCATGTTGAATACTAACCTGCTCTAAAACATTGTCTGCTGTACTTAATGTCGATACATTGTGATTCATGAAGGAGGTGTTATTGCTTTGAAATCTCTAAGACATAGACTTTAGAGATATTTTTCTTCATTACTGTTTCTACATAGAAAATACAAATAATAGAATTTCATCTATAAATCCTCATCAGAGAGGTGAGAAGGTCAGACAAGAGTTCTTAATTCCTCCTTTCTTTGAAGAATTTGCTTATCCAAATTAATTGAATATTATATGCTAATTTTACTTTTTAGAAAAGTTGCTTGAATTTTCTTAGGGAAACTGTACTCTTTCCGTAAAAGGCTGAGCAGTGAAACAATTTGATATGGAAGTACTGCTAATTCAATTAAATTACGTATAGTGATATCAGCCCATTTTATAACACAGCAAATCAGAAAACGTGAAGTACCTAACATTCAGCTGATTGGAACATTTACATTAGTTTCATTGAATTTGAATTGAGACCTATGTGAATC
>VWZZ01001620.1:1684-55635 GCA_013399095.1 Psophia crepitans | reverse complement strand
GTCGTCGATAAAGATGTTGAACAACGTCAGCCCCAAGACTGAGCCCTGGGGAACGCTGCTAGTCACCGGCTGCCAACTAGATTTAACACCATTCACCACAACTCTCTGGGCCCGTCCTTCCAACCAGTTTTCTATTCAGTGAAGAGTGCACCGGTCCAAGCCATGAGGTGCCAGATTCCCTAGGAGAACAACGTGCAATACTGTATCAAAGGCTTTGCTAAGGTCCAGGTAGGTGACATCCACAGCCTCTCCTTCATCTAATGGGCGAGTCACCTGATCATAGTAGGAGATCAGGTTGGTCAAGCAGGACCTTGCCTTGAGGAACTCATGCTGACTGGGCCTGATTCCCCATCCATCTTGCACTTGCTCAGTGAGCACTCTCAAGACAAGCCGCTCCATGATCTTTCCCGGTACTGAGGTCAGGCTGACAGGCCTGTAGTTCCCCAGATTCTCTTTTCAACCCTTCTTGAAGATGAGTGTCACATTGGCCAACCTCCAGAAACCTGGAACCACGCTTGTTAGCCAGGACCACAGATAGATGATGGCTAACAGCTTGGCAAGCTGCTCCACCAGCTCTTGCAACACTCTTTGATGGATACCATCCGGCCCCATGGACTTGTACGATTCCAGGTGAAGTAGCAGATCATAAACTGCTTCCTCCTGGATGATCAGGGGTATATCCCGCTCCTCCAGGTCTTCCAGCACCATGGGGCAAGTGCCTTGGGGGCTGGTGGTGTGGTTACAAAAGACTGAGGCAAAAAAGGCATTAAGTACCTCAGCCTTATCCTCATCTATGTTCCCTTCTATGGGAAGACAGTTGACTCAACATCTATGTTCCCATCCTATGGCCATGTTCCCTTCCATGCCTAAAAAGCGATGCAGAGTCTCCTTAGCTCACTTTTTGTTGTTAATGGATTTATAAAAGCACTTTTTATTGTCCCTCACAGCAGTGCCAGATTGAGTTCAAGCCAGACTTTTTCCTTCCTAATCTTTTCTCTGAATGACCTGACTAGACTCTTGTGTTATTCTTGTGTTGCTTGCCCCTTCTTCCAAGAGCGATAGGCTCTCCTTTTCTTCCTGAGGTCAAGCAAAAACTCCTTGTTCAGCCAGGCCAGTCTCTTTCCCCACCCGTTTGTCTTAAGGCACATGGGAAAGGCTTGCTTCTGTGCCTTTAAGACTTCCCTCTTGAAGAAAGTTCACCCTTCCTGGACCTCTTTATCCTTCAGGACCGCCTCCCAAGGACTCCTTCAACCAGTCTTCTAAGCAGGCCAAAATTTGCCCTCCGAAAGTCCATGGTGACGGTCTTGCTGATTCCCCTCCTTACTTCATTGTGTATCAAAAATTCTAGCATTTCATGATCACTAAGTCCAAGGCAACCTCCAACCACCACATGACCCACCAGTCCTTCTCTACTAGTGAAGAGTAGGTTGAACAGGGCACCTTCCTGGTAGGCTCCCTTACCAGCTGTGTCAGTAAGTCAGATTCAACACACTCTAGAAACCTCCTAGATTGTTTCCTCTCTTCTGTGCTGTATTTCCAGTAGACATCTGGTAAGTTGAAGTCCCCTACAAGAACAAGGGCTAGTGATTGTGAGACTTCCACTAGCTGCTTGTAGAATGCCTCATCAGCTTTTTCATCCTGATTGGGTGGCCTGTAGCAGACTCCCAGCAGGATATCAGCCTTGTTAGCTTTCCCCCTCATCCTTACCCATAAGCACTCAACCTCATCATTCACTTCACATAACAAAGATTTGCAGTCTGATTATGTTTTATTCTCACTTTTGGATCTTGTAAGTTTTCTAGCATTTTGTCAACTTGTTTTGTGCATTCTTATTCAAAAAGAAGTATCTGTTTAAAACATTTTGTCTGCTGACTTTCATAACACACTGCAATATATGAACTCTATTTGGAGATTTCAATATCCATTTGAGATATTGGCAATTACTTTTATTTAATTTATGTTTTAATTAATGATCTTGCATTTTGCAATAGCATTACTGATACTTTTCCATCTGTGGAATTCAGTTGTCACAATTTTTTTTCACTTCCTAAGGTCCTTTATCAGAACTAAGCATCACTAACAAAATCTTCATATCTGAACAATGTTTCTAATCTGTTTTCTAGAAAAAGCACTAGTTTTGTAAGTTATTTAGTGTAAAAAAGAAGTTACTTTTCTTCATTATATAAATAATGCAAACAGATACATTTCTAAATTCTATAAAATGTGAGATTTCAATACACTTAGTCTAGAAATTGCTTATTATTTTTATTAATCATTCCTTGCATTGTCTAGTGTATCGTTTCACGCAGAAATGCAGATATAAAAATTCTAAAATAAACGTAGTGTTGTTTCTAGTTATGATAAAATTTCTAATAATATTCAGATAACTTTCTTTCATGGAATTATGTTGAATTTTTATTGGCTTTCAGGTCATCTGGAAGATTAGAATATTAGAACAGATCAGAGAATCACAGAATAGACAGTGTTGGAAGGAAGCTTAAAGACCATCTAGTTCCAACCCCACTGCCATGGACAGGGACATCCTACACAAAATCAGGTTGCCCAAAGCCCCATCCAACCTGGCCTTAAACACTGCCAGGGATGTGGATGACACAGCTCCTCTGGGCAACCTATGCCAATTCCTCACCACCCTCACAGTAAAGAATTTCTTCCTAATTCCTAATCTAAATCTCCTCTCCTTCACTTTAAGGCCATTAGCCCTTGTCTTGTCACTGCATGCCCTTGTAAAAAGTTCCTCTCCAGCTTACTTGTAGTCCCCCTGTACTGCTTGGGTGAAGAGTGAAGGTAGGAGTGAAGTTGAGTCCAGGAAGAAGGAAGGGGTGGAGGGAAGGTATTTTAAGACTTGAGTTTATTTCTCATTATCCTACTCTGACTTTTAACTGGCAATAAATTAATTACTCTAAGTCAAGCCTGTTTTGCCTGGGATGGTAATTGGTGAGTGATCCCCCTGTCCATATCTCAACCCATGAACCTTTCATCATATTATATCTCCCCTCTTCAGCTGAGGAGGGGGATTGATAGAGTGACTCGGTGGACACCTGGCATCCAACCAAGGCTAACCTACCACAATCATCATGTTCTTTGAAGGAATTGGGAAGGGAATGAAGAAAGTGGACGTAAGCTCTATGGCTATGGCCCAAATATTTTAGTATTCATATCATGCTTTCACTACAAATTACTGAACAAAAGGCATTGCTTGAGAACATCTATTTTTAATCCCAGTTGGAGCACTGGGTAAGAGAAGATTGATTTGTCATGGTGGTTGTCTGGATCTGTATGATCTTTTTTGACTCACTTTCTTCATGGGTTTAGAATGATAGAATCATAGAATATCATGAGTTGGAAGCAACCCATAAAGATCGTCAGGTCCAACTCCCTGCTCCTCACAGGACTACCTAAATGATATGGCCAAGAACATTATCCAAACAGTCCTTGAACTCTGACAGGCTTGGTGCCATGACCACTTCCCTGGGAGCTTCTTCTAGTGACCAACCATCCTCTCAGTGAAGAAACTTTTCTTTTTTCACTCTGAACTTCCCCTGAGGATGCTTCATACCATTTCAGTAAGAGTAGAGTGGTGAACAGATATGTTAACAGACACATCTCACATTTAAAGCTTAACTGTTAAAGCTGCTGGTCCCTGGTGTTTATTTCAGATTTGAAAAACTGTCCAACTATGCTTAATAAATCATATGCTAGTCTTGTTGCTGCTCTCATGATATTCTTATTAAGATATGAAGATGAAACTCCTTACAGTTAGGGTTACAGCTTTTAAAATATTCAAAAGCAGTAGATACAAACCCTGAACTGTCTTAACTGCCTTGGTTTCACTCACTTATCTGAAGCTGTGGCAGTTTTTTCTTTGACCAACTGTCCCCTTATGGCTTCACAGCACCCATTGTCACCACAAGCTTTATTACAGTTGAGATTTGGGCAAAATCTGGCAAGGTTCTAATAGAATGTGAACCAGAAGTTGTATATTAACTTTATCATGATCTGTGCTAAAGCTGGTTGGTCTGTCAAACTTGTTTATAAAACTTTCAGGTAGAAAGTGTTTAATGAATGGCCAGCCCAGACCATAAACAGAGAAAGTTCAATTCCTCAAATCTGATTACTGAAGTCTAGATAGAAGTCTAAGAAAATACAGGCTTGCAAACATTTGCCTACAAAAGTTATAAACAACCCTTTTCTGTTTATAAATAGCTTATACAAATCTTAATAAATTACATAGAAATTTTGAAATTTCAGTGAGAATTATCAAATGTTAAATGAACACCTATAAGAAAGACCATGGATAATTATCAGCTGTTAAGTAAGCTGCTTAACAGCCTCAGGAAAGAGTAACAGCATGTTAACATTTATATAAATTCTTAGTATTTATGTATAATTGGAAAAAATCTGCAGGAAGTATGGTAATTTGTTCATATTTTTTTATCATACACTGTAAATTTCATTATTATTGGATTTATATCTGTCCAGGATAGGGTTAATTTTCAAGGAGCCGGGCCAGGTGAGCTGAGCTGGCCGCTATTCCATACCATGTGACATCATGCACCTATAAAAGGGGGCTGGCCTGGGAGGGGTGGGCTGGTGCTGCTCTGGGATGGGCTGCCTGGGGCTTGAGTGTCTGGGCCATGGAGTTGGTAGTAAAGTGCTCCATTTGTCATCGAGCTTGTTTACATCCCATCACAATTACTGCTGCTGTGTTATTGTTTTCTCTCTCCTTTTGCTGGCCCATTGAACAGTCGCTATCTCAACTCAAGGCTGTTTGCCCTTGCTGTTCTTATCCTTCCCCTTGTTTTGCTAATGGGGAAGTGAGCTACTGGTTGTGTGGGACTTCAACCCACCTGGGGCTGAATCACGACAATATCTAACAACCCCCAAAAAAGTCTGAAAGCCAGACCACACTAATCAGAGGAAATGTTTTCACGTGAAGGAGGGTGTGACTGAGCAATAAATCCCTACAATAGAAAGTCTCAAGAAGATGGGCAAAGGTGATGTGCCCAAGAAGGTCAGGGTATAATGTAGGGTGTGACTGACCACAGCAGTTGCAAAGAAGCTGACTTTGTCGCAACAAAAAGGGGCCCAGAGAGTGGCCTTTGTTGTAGATGAACACCAATCAACAGCTGAGTAGATCAACTGGTTCTGTAGATTTTTCTTGTTAAGCTCATTAAAAGTATGAGTGCATCCCTGAGTTAGCCAGACTAGCATAAGGGTCTCTATATATAGAGTATATATATATCCAATACACCCAATAAACAGTATAAAGTCCAGGCAAATAGCAAAAGAATTTTGAAGAGGGCAAGGGCTAGAGCTGATTTCACCTCATATTTTCCTTTGTGGCCACTGAGGATACCCAATGTTGTGACAGTGAGTATATTGCAAAGACCAGTAACAGGGATCGTATTGATAGTGTGATTGAACTGCATAGTGCAATTTTTGCCTTTTTTTTTCTTTAAAAAAAAATATGTTGCTAAGTTTAACTTACCTTTGTATTGTGTTATACAGTATTTGTTCATATAACTCTGCTAAATCAAAAATCCCCTGTACTATCAACTATCTTTAAATAAGTAAATTTTATATCAAACATTGCACCTTACATGTGTGAACTATCTAAAAGAACCTGGTCAGAGAGCATTGGACTCCAACAGAAGCTTGCCTTGCCAGTAGCTTGCCTGAAGAAATACTCAACCTTATCATTCAATATGAATTAAATGCAGACTCCTCATTTTTCTATGTGTTATCAAAAGCATGCTATGGATTTCACTAAAGTGCTTGAAAGTAACTAAATTAATATTTTAATTTAAGACAGTAAAGCACTTGTGTTTTAACTATCATACGGTGTTGTCATTTCATTCATACTTTTTCTTTCTTTATTTTATCCTAACTTAGTATCTTCTTTGTGTCTTAGTGTCTTTTCTGTGTCATTAGCCTGTTAATCATTACTCATTGATTGTGATGGATATTATTCATACAGCTCATCATATAACAAGATACCAGCACCTTGACTTGCAGAAACGTTGAAGAAAAGGACCTAGTCTTATGTATCTTCACAGACTCAGTCTGCAAATTAAAAAATGTTGGAGAAAAAAAATATAGGAGGGTCAGAAAGGTACTGGCTTTTATAGGCAGTCATTAGAAATGTGTTTATCCACAGACCTTCAGTCCTTCCCTTCTTTGCCGCCTCTCCCCCCAATTTATTCCTTTATACTTTTCCATTTGGTACATTTTACTTCTCAAAAGATTTTTGTATTGTCACCATACAGTGGTTGAAAGCTTCTTTAAATTTCCTTACTACATCTTACTCATTTCCCCCATTTATAGCTGTAATAGCCTTTCTGAGTGTGGGATTTTTGAGCTGTACGTTTGCTATTACTCTGTTCCCAGGCCTTGCCTCGTGAATGCATTCAACTTTCTTTTGTGGATATACTGTGTCACTACAAAAGGATACATTTAAAACTGTTAAAGGGTTGACTTCTAAGCCATGAAACCAAGACCTGCCAGAATTAAGGCTGAAACTCTGGCCTGACATTGGCCTCTTTGTATAAATCCAGTCTCACAAGTAATCCTCTTAACTAGTTCCTTTTTCCATGATCATACGTGTAGTTCAAATAGAAAATTACTATAATCCTTTGAGCAGTAGAAGTACATTAAATTAAATTCTTTCATATTTACAGTGAAGTTATGCAGACACAGGAAACTGGAAGCAAGAGAAACTGCCTGATCATGTGTTGCAGAGCCACATCAAGTTATTTGTCATAGGTTGACTGCGGTATAGAATACTTAGAGCAGCAAACTGACAGTCACTAGAATGGAATGTAAATAAATGGACTTCTTAAAGAGACAAAAGTCCAACTTTTTTTAAAATTATATTTATCAATATGCTTTCCCTGATTTTTAAGCAGGACTGATCAAGCAATAACTTGGTTTGATTATTTTAGGACACTTGGAAGAGAATTTTCTTCAGTAAATTTTGATAATGTGTTAGGTTTTTGCACAAAAATCTCCTTTCATAAAAAGTATAAAAAATAATAATCCATCATTTCATACTGTTTTTCATTTTCAAATAGTGGATTTGTGGTGGTTTTTTGTTTGTTTCTTTGCCTCTTTCTCCTCTTGTCTCTTTAAAAAGAGAGAAAAGTATCTGAAAAAAAAAACCCACAAAAATTATGAAATTTTTATATATTTTAATTTCATCTGTTAATCAAATGAACCCCACCAAACAATTCCTTTTTGTTAATTTCAAATCATGAAGTACTTCTGCCAGCACCCTGCATGCATCCCTTTTTTACTAATGCATTCCCCCATTTGTCATTGGGTTATAATCATCTTACCTCCACACAACCAATATGAAGACGAATTAATTAAGAAGTACCGTATTTCCACATTTTTCTTTGTGTCATCTAATATTTTTAAGAAAGTTTTTGTGTTTGAATTTTTTTCTAACTGTTTTATCTGAAACAAATTCCTATTCATTTTTTGCTTTCTGCATATTTGAGTATAGAAACAATTCATACAGCTTCCCATTTCCCTTTTGCCAGAGTTTACTGTACTTTGCCTTGGCACAACATGTTATCTCTGTACAATGGAAAAACAGCTAACTGTGCCAGAAGTTAATGAGCCATCCTTACTTTGAGACAGATGTAAGGTAATTTACTATTCAAATGACCAATACCTTCCACACAAGAAAAAACAAAACAAAAAAACCCCCCACCAAACAAAACACCAACACCACCAAAAAAAACCCCAACCCCAAAAAACCAAAACCCAACCAACCAACCAAAAAACCAGTCCCCTGGAATCGTTCAGTTTACTGGTACAGTAAATACAGTGCGAATCTCCTAAAGCTCCACTCCTAAATCTTGACTATTTTCCTGACTTCTCTTGCATTCTCCCCCTCTTGTTGATTTGTTTTTTCTTTCCTCCATTTCATGAATAAACACAGACCTTTGAAAGTCTCATGAGAAGCTATAAGAAATTTTTGAAGCTGATTTTTTTTTTCTTGATAGTTTTACTTCCTCACCTTTTGTAGTCTGAATGAGTAAACAGATCATAAGACTGCATAAAAGCCCACAGATATCTATAACTTGCAAAGTCTTTAAGTAGGTGCAATTCATATCGCTGTTCTCACATTCAATTGTGTGTTCATTTTTCTTTAAAGTGTCTTTCCAAGCTATGACATGGAGCTTGGTATCTATGGAGCACATTAGCCAAACTATGCAGTTTCTCTAAAACAAATCTTTCTATAGTATTATATGTAGGCATATGTTGCATTTGGAAATAATCTTAAACTGATGCTAATTATTTCAGACTGAATATTCAATGCACTCAAATAACCCTGTAACCTTTTCATTTGAGTGTATTGAACAGATGTAATGCTACATTGTCATCCCAGACAGAAGATTTAACTTGATTCATAGCAGTATAGAACTGCCTCATGTTTGTGGCAGTTCACGTTTTGCAATAAAAATGTATACAAATTTTATTTTTCTGTTATTAAAATTATATGATTCTTTTTCCTAAAAAGAATACCTTTTGTAAGTAATATAACCAACATGCTCTTCAGGGTTACTAGGAAAAAAAAAAAAAAAGGCAGATATTTCTATTTCTCTCTAACAAATGCATAAATATTTTAGAATTGTAATTGGCAATCAATGGAACGTTTAAAAACATAACAGAAGAAAGAGGAAGGTAACTATATACAAATGTGTTGCTAGCTAACCATAAGACTAAAATACTTTAAAATTGCAATAATTCCTCCTAGGCTTAACATCTGTTCATTTAATTGACATTAATCGTTCTTACAGAACAGGTCAGGATATTATCCTCTAACTCACAGTTTGCCTTTATGATTGAAGTAGTCAAATATAAACTTATGACCTATTTTAAATTTCCCGTTTATTTTCTTGCAACATGGAGGACACATTGCATAAGCACAATCACAATAGCTACTTAGAGGCACTTGTTAACATTTAGAATCCCTACCCTTCCTATACTTGAGCTTAAAATGCCAAGAGTTAGGAACTGGGTAACTTTCTGCAGAACTTTATCAGTGATGTGCTAAGCTTTTCTACATTTGCTAAAGAGGGCAGCAAATGAACCCTATGAGAATAAGACAGTCTCAAAATAAACATGGAGATTTACAACATAGAAGATTTTGCTGTGGGGAGGAGAAAGCTGTGAACTTAAATGGTGAATACATAGATAATTAATAGGAAGAAAAAATGTCTTCTTAATTTAAAGAAAGATCTTTCTCAGTCTAATACATTTTGTTGTATGCAGTATTTAAGACTGAGTTTACTGGTCAGGTCTTCCAGTCACAAATCTAGTACCACCAGTGTATGTCTGTCATCATCTTGGTATCATTTAAGTCCAGAGCACATAACTAGAAAAAGAGAGTTAAAGATTTATGCTCTGCTTCAAAACTCTCTATTCTAGCCTTTAATTGAGTGAACTTCTCCTGTGGTAAGAAAGCATAATCTTTACAGTAGAAGTCACTTTCCCATGAATGTATGAAGGAGTGCTAATGATGCCTCATACATACAGGAGATCACTGTAAAAGATGAGTTTACAGAGGTAAGTTATAGGCTTTAGGAAAATGAGATTTGATCATTCAAGCATTTCAGGTGATGATCATGAGAACAGTTAATGAACTTGAAAAAAGGTGTTAACTCTCCTGAGACAATCTTCTAGTGGCTGGGAGGTAATGATACATATTTGCAGAAGGAATTGCAATAAGACATAGAAAAAGGAGTCCATTAAACTAATTATCAGAAGTGTTATTATATGTTGCTTTATTATAAATACAAAAATCTATTACTTAAATTTTAAAAAGAAACAATAAATGGCAACATGTAGGTTTTAGATTTTGTAGTCTAAAAAATAATACATATCTCATCTTTTCCCATCCAAGCAAGCAATCTTTGTGGGAAGTTAATTATTTCTGTTAATAGAACATAGATTTCAAAGTACTGTGATTACAGAAATAATGCTGAATTCTCAGGTAATCCAGACTCATAGTGTAGACTTTCGTGACTGTCCAGATATTTCACAACTTCTAGCAGGAATTCAAAACAGCTGTTTGAATCCTGTTAGGCATCAAATTCTCATTTTTAATAATAATAAAAAAATGTACTCCAGAAGCATAATCTACGTAATGTCTCTTGTACAACCAAGTGCATTTTTAAAAGTAACAGTCCAGGTAAATCATAATGTACAATACCGGGTATTTTAGTCAGTTTACAGCATCATCTGTGTCATGCAAGAAATAGTGCAAGTACAGTAGTAACATCACTGAATTAAAAATTAAAATCCATTGAACCTGATCTTTGGATTTTCAGACAATAAAGAAATTGGGAAATGTTAAAAACACTGCCATTGGTAAGAGCCAGCACCCTGATCTACAATTATTTTTGTTAAAGATTTTTTATGGAGCCTTTCATCACAATTATCCTTTGTCTATATTTTTTCATTATATACTTGAAAAGGATAAAGCTATTGCACATGCATAACAACAGTTTAAAATTGTTTCATTTGTTATAAAAGGATAGTTTGCCACAAATTCTGTAACCTGACAAAAGCAAATGTAGTGTCCCAAAACTGTGGCAATATCACTTCCAAAACTCTTTTGGAAAGCGATTTGTCCAAAATATGTTTTCCTTTTTAATAATGCAACTGAAAAATGTATATATGCTACTTAGAAGAGAATAGTGCTTCATGAACAGGAAAGACTTCCATTCTGAAATCACCTGAAAGTTCAGGAAGGTCTTACATCCTCTTGATTACGTACAATTAATTCAGATCTAAAATAACTGTTCGTTTGTAGACTGCGTTTATGGAGTTAAACTGAATAAAGAGACGGTTCAACATACATTTTATCATTCTTCAGTCACAAGCTTCCTGACCTCTATAACTATGCAGCTAATGAAAGTTTAATGTTGAAAACAGGAGTGAAAGATCTGACAACTACAAAGCAAATTGTTCTCCAGTTTTCCGGCATAACACCTTCCCCAAACCCAAAAGACATAGAAATCTTCACTGAAGTAAGTCACTTGAAAAAGATGCATATAATTTGTTGCATTTAATCCATACAGTTACAAGTTTTAACTTCAGCAAGCTATATTCACCTTGGGAAATGACAGCTAGTATCCAGTTCTAATGCAGATGGTGTTATCATAATCTAAGATCCACATAGTCTGAACGTTTTAAAATCATCTCTGTTTAACAGGCGAAGAAGAACAAATCTTGCAAGGAGAACAAAAAAAACCCTATAAATTAATTAGAAGTGTATCAGAAGTAAAAGAAAAAAATAAAATCTTAATTTCATCAACAATAGTGCAAATTTGAAACAGGAATGTATTCTCAGCAATTTCAGGAATTGCTTTGTCATCAACTATTTAATAAACTAATAATCAAATTAAAGAGTACAGAAAAAAAAATCTGCATTGTCAAACCACCAATAGATAGCAGCACTACAAAGTCTTGTCCATTCGTAGCAGAAATGTTATGCTTCAAGTGCATATTAGCATCATTCCAATAAAACAAAATGCAGCTCTTCACAGAGAAGCCTCCATTGCCTCACACCCTGTAGAGACCTACATTCCTGTCTTTCCTACGATGTCTTCTCTGAAGTGGTAGCTCAGCCATAAAAGAAAATACCTACATTAGAAGAATGAAAGCAAAACAACTTTTACTATTACCTCCTGCATGGCTGCCTCAGAGAGTTTAATTGGCAAACTGCTGCAAAAGTAAAGCCAAAGCCTGAGGATGTGCTTGAGAGTTTACTTGACAAAGTAACACTGAGATAAGGAGCAAGGCAGCTGCATGCAGATGCTGAAAATATTGTCTGCCAAAGAGTTCTTTAAGTCCGTGCATGGAAAGGAAAATGGCTCAGTTAGTCCAAGCAGCGCAGCAACTAACAATCTTATCCAAGGTTTGCTTAACATACAAAGAAGCTCAAAGGAGCTTGAAAGCTGCGGTACCTTTTTTTTCCTATGTTATCTAGAATCCAGAGGTATTGATTTTCTGCTTGTCTGGTCAAATCCCCCTTTCTTTTCCTATTATACTGAGCTGGAGTGCTTGGCTAGCATTAGATGTCTTTCAGTTAAGTTATATCTTGCCCAAAAGATAATTCTATTCCTTCCCTATTTTTAAGTTTCTCACTTTTACAGGATGCTAGGTTACCTAATGTAATCACAGTTTGCTCCAAAATGAGAAGCTGCAGCATCCTCAAAATGTTGCATATTCTATTGATACACAGTCTATTACACATCAATGACATTTCTTATAGTTGCACTCTTACTGTGCAAGAAATCTTTGCACTTGTATGATGGTCCTTGTCATGAAGGCATCTATATTCTAAGGGCGGAGAAGAAGAAACAAAGGGAAAAATTTAAAAAAAAAAAAAAATTAAAAATAAATATAAGCTTACAAGATTGAATGCTTACAAGTTTACAGAATCAACGAAATGGATCCTTAGAGGGCCTGAGATATGATCAGAGCAGGGTCCTTGCATACAAGCAACGGATGAAATGCAACGCATAAGGAACCGTGTGAGTGAAGGCATGGGACGATTCTGTGCGAAACTGACAAACAGGCAGTCAAGGGTGGAAATCTTAGAACTGAAGATGGGAACTCTTTACACACCACTGAGCAAGAATAAACTTTGGTAAAAAACAAAAGTGAATAAACTGACAGGATCTAAAAGTTTTTGTACGTATTTTTCATAAATAATATTGTTATGAAAAATTATCTAATTAAATAAATATTGGGAAAAAAGTACGAGGAACATAAGTATTTTCTTTCACAGCTTTTAGCTACTTGAACTGGAATGGAATAAGAAATAGGGTTATTTTATTCATAACAATATTGTTTATCTGATTTCATAATGCTTTTCTATACTAATTTTATTTTCCTTATAAGCTTGATAAGGAAAACTGCACAATTTAGAAGAAAACATGCAGTTTGATAAGCATTTGGCACAATTTAAACATATATTATGCATTTGAAAATAAACCTGCAATCAGAGACTGCTTTGAATAACGAGATGAAAATTTTAGTTTGTTATTTTTGCAAGCTTGAAACAGACTTGGTTTAGTGCACGAATCTAAGTACCAAGGCTTGAAAATTCATTTTCACATCCTCATATTACCTTATAAATTATTTGGTAAGACAGGCAAGCCTTATATGTACAAATCTGGCACATATTGTCATTTTTGGATTCTCTTTTTAACACATAATTTTAATTTAAAAAGGCAT
This sequence comes from Psophia crepitans, assembly GCA_013399095.1. Classification (NCBI taxonomy): domain Eukaryota; kingdom Metazoa; phylum Chordata; class Aves; order Gruiformes; family Psophiidae; genus Psophia; species Psophia crepitans. The sequence continues at coordinate 42,357 of VWZZ01001620.1, read as the reverse complement.
TTTCTCATAGAAGTATTTGGCTGGACTTCCCATCCATGTTCACATACAACTGCAGCACCATCAGAATAGCTTATGTATTAAATATTTTATAATCTTGTTATCTTAATTTGTGTGTACTTATTTCTAGCCAAAGGTAAGAATAAGAAGTCATTATCTGGTAATGGTACATAACAGATTTTAGGTGGTTCATGGATCCCATTCCAAGAGCACCTGCTGAAACCTCCTGAGGTAGCATCTGCTTCCTTATCTTTTTACAGTACCCTGCTGGAGGGTGCACAGTTTAAAGACATACAGTAATGAATCCATTTATAACAAAAGCTGTCTTATTTTCCTGTTCTAGTCTGTTAGGCTCTGTATTTCTATCTTCAGAAATAAATTAAGCACCTGATTTGCACAGAGCTAGTTATCTCCTATTAGCTGTTTCTCAGTGATTTCAAGAACAATAAAAAAAAGCACGTCTCTTGCATTGATATGCCTGAATCAAATAATACTTAGCTGCTTGTTTTATTTGACTGATCTAAAGATAGACACCCAGCAGTCATATTACTCTTTCTGACTTGGCTGAAATAAATTACTATGAAGAACAAGTCAGTCATGATAAAATTTGTGATTTTCGCACAAGATACTGGGTTAGACTACTGACAACGTCCTGTAAAAAAACATCAGTGTAAGTGCTAATTGGCATAAAAGACAAGGTTTTGGTAGCAGGGACTTAGGAGGAGGACTTCAAGGATGGCTTTTATGGAAGGGTGTTGCGACTGCCCCCATGATGGACACAGCCTGTTCCAGTTGCCTCCATGACAGACCCATCACAGGACACAGCTGAGCCCATCTGCCTAGCTGGTGACTCTTCAGTGAAAACACACTTAAGAAAGATGAGAAAACATTGAGAAGAAGGGAAAAATGAAACCAGGGGAGAGTGGAAGAGCAAAATGAGCAAGGGAACAATGTCAGGGCAGCAGAAGGTGCTCCATGGCAGAGCTGGTAACACTCCTGAAGGGACTGACGGCAATGGGCAAGCTTATGCTGGCACAGGGGCACCCTGAAGGGACTGCAGCCCATGGATGACCTATCCTGGAGCAGAAGAAACAAATGAGAAGGAAAAAGCAGCAGACGGAAACTTACACCCTGACCCTGATCCTGTGCCACCCTCACCAAAAGGACTGCATATAACTTGTGGCAATAACACAGGGAGTGGTCACCAGGAGAAGGGGAGGAGAAGTCTTTGGAGGGAAAATGAATCTCGGAAAGGGAAAATATTTACCTAAGTGTTTAGATGTTCGTCTTTGTTTCTCTGTACTTCAATCAGTAATTGAATGTTTATATTACATTAACTGTCAATAAATGAAGTTAAATTCCCCAAGCAAAGTCTGTTTTGCCTGTGACAGTAAGTGGTGAATATTTTCTTTGTCTTTATTTCAACCAATGAGTTTCCTCATTCTTTTTCCTTCTACTTTTTCCTCTACTCCATTGAGGTTTCCCCTCCATTAGCTGTGTGGGTAATTGGCTACTACCCAAGGCCAACTCAACACAAATATCAAAGAAAAGCAAGTATTTTCACTACTGTATCCTGTTTTTACCTTGGATATAAATAATTATTTTAGGGTAGAACAACTTTTATTTTCAAAGTGGAAGATAACTGAGTACTCACTGAAATAAGATACTAATAGTCTTTACAGAAATCAAATCCTTTTATTTATGTAACAAATGCAGAAAAAAAATAAGGACATAGTCTTACTGAAATTTCTGCAGTCTTACTGATCCCTTAGAAAAAGCTTCAACATCAAATTCTCAACCTCTTTTGAGTAGACATTGACAGTGAAAATAGGTTGCATGGTGATGTTTCAAAGATAAATGCTCTCCAGTTAAAAGGAAGTGTCTGTTATGCAACTCAACTTCACTGTGACTTGGGAAGAAGGCATGTGTGAGGAAGGTCAGAAATTCTGGTTTATATAGCATAAAGTGTTTCTAATTTTGTCACTTCCATATCTGCTGTGGAACACACAATCATCAGTTAATTGATGTTCATTACACTGTGTCTGTTTGTCTTCTTCTCAAGTAACAAGTGATAGGATGTGAGGAAATAGCCTCAAGTTGCACCAGGGGAGGTTTAGATTGGATCTCCATAATCTTTGATAAGTCATGGTGTTCGGGGGATGTTCCAGAAAACTGGAAGAAAGCTAATGTCATTCCCATTACAAGAAGGGCTTTAAAGGAGGATCCAAGAATTTATAGGCCCATGTACTTCAATCCCTGGGAAAGTTATGGAATGAATCCTCCTGGGGGCTATCACAAGTCAAATACAGATTCACCCAGTACAAATTGCGTTTGACAAACCTGATTGCCCTCTATGACAGAGAAACTCTCTTGGGTGGGGTGAGCTTTCAATATGGGTCCCCACAGCCTCCTCCTAAAGAAACTGGTCCATGGGGTGGGTGGGGAACTGGCTGACAGGCCACGCTCAGAGTGTGGTGATAAACAGCTCTTTTTTGATTTGGCAACCTGTCAAAAGTGGGGTTCCCCAGGGATTAATAATTGGCACAATGCTGTCCAATATCTTCATAAGTGATCTGGATGATGGGATCAAGTACACCTTGACGAAGTTTGTGGACGACACCTCACTGAGTGGGGAACTGGACACTTTGGAAAGGAGAGTGACCCTGCAGGAAAACCTGGATTGGCTGAAAGAGTGGGATAAAAAGAACCTTATGAAGTTCAACAAAGACAAGTTTAAGGTCTTGCACCTGGAAAAACATCATCCAGGAGTGCAGCACAGACTGGGATCCTCCTGGTTGGGGAGCAGCTCTATGGAGAGTGACCTAGAGGTCCTGGCGGACAATAAGCTCAACATGAGTAAATAGTGTTCTGCAGCAGCAAAGAAAGTCAACAGGAAGCTGGGTTGTATCAACAAGGGCATCACCATCAGAGATAAAGAAGTCATTATCCCACTCTACTCAGTGGTTTTCAGATCACACCTGGAATACTGTGTTCAGTTTTGGTCCCCGCTATACAAAAAAGATGCAGACAGGCTGGAGAGGGTCCAGAAGATTATCAAAGGATTGAGAAGCCTGCTAAGACAACTGGGTTTGTTCAGCCTTGAGAAAAGAAGGTTTAGAAGGGACCTCATCACCATGTTCCAGTACTTTAAGGGTGACCACAAAGAAGATGGAGACTCCCATGTTACAAGGAGTCACATGGCAAAGACAAGAGATAATGGGTGCAAATTACTCCTGAGGAGATTCTGATTGGACACAAGAGAAAACTATCACAATGAGAACAAACAACCGTTGGAATAATATCTCCAGGTAAGTGGTAAATTCCTCAACATTGGACACTTTTAAAATTTTTCTGGACTGGTAACAACAGGGTGCTGGGCCATCTTGTCTAGATGGTGTTTTTTGTTTAGATGAAGCGTTTGCCAAGAGCGGTTGGACCAGATGATCTTTGAGGTCCCTTCCAACCTATTATTCTATGATTCTAGGATTCTGTGGATATCAGAAGAAAATTTTTCACAGAAAGATTTACCAATCATTGGAACAGGCTGTCCAGGGAAGTGGTTAAGTCGCCATCCTTGGACGTATTTAAAAGATGTGTAGATGTGGCACTTAGCGACATGGTTTAGTGGTGGACTTGGCAATATTAGATTAATGATTGGACTCGATGATTTTAAAGGTCTTTTCTAACCTAAATGATTCTATGATTTTATGATTCTATTTTAAAATTGATAATTTATATTTCATATTTTTTCCAGAATCATTAATTGTCAAATTATGTCTATCACATAGAAAGCTTTTTTTCATAGAATGGTTAGGATTGGAAGGAACCTCAAAGACATCTAATTCCAATTCCCCTACCATTGGCAGGGACACCCTCTACTAGACCAGGTTGCCTAAAGCTTCATCCAGCCTGGCCTTAAACACTTCCAGGGATGGGACCTCCACAGCTTCTCTGGGCAACCTGTTCCAGTACTTCACTGCTCTCACAGGAAAGAATTTCTTCTGAACACCTAAGCTAAATCTCCCCTCTTTTAGTTTAAACCCATTAACCCTTGTCCTGTCACTCCCTGCCCTTGCAAACAGCCCCTCTCCAGCTTTCCTGTAGGCCCCCTTTAGGTATTGAAAGGCCGCAATTAGGTCTCCCTGGAGCCTTCTTTTCTCCAGGCTGAACAAGCCCAACTCCCTCAGCCTGTCCTCGTAGGAGAAGTGCTCCAGTCCTCTGATTAACTTTGTGCCCCTCCTCTGGACTCTCTCCAGCAGCCCCATGTCTTTCCTGTGCTGGGGACTCCAGAGCTGGATGCAATACTCCAGGTGGGGCCTCATGAGATCAGAGTAGAGGGGAAGAATCCCCTCCCTCGCTCTGCTGGCCACACTATTTTTGATACAGCCAAGGACATAGTTGACTTTTTGGGCTGCTAGCGCATATACTCATTTTAGAGAAAGTGTGCTGACCTATTTCTTTTGTAGCTAGATGAAAATGAAAACAAAAGTCTTTATAAAACTATCCCCAAATCCAGCAGTGAAAATTGCTATCATATCTTTTTGACAGTGATAACTAAACCAGATGAAATATTTTAAATTTAGTGTGTTAATAGTGATCATTTTGATAAGGACTATGATTGAAAAAGGAATTGATTAAATAATAATGACACAAGGGAGCAGAACTTGATGTAAACTCATTAAGCACTGACTGAAATTCCCTTTAGCACCTACTAAGGAAACCCAGCTGCTCCTGCACCTCAAAATAGACATTTTCTCTGCTCAGTCTGGCAGGTGGAGCAGCTGCTGAAGGACAGTAGTTTCCCTAGGAGAAATTTGATTAAGGGAAGACTTATTACCCTATATAAACAAAATATTCACTGGAGGATGATCAAAAAGTGTGCAAAAAATTAACATGAAATTCTAGGCATGGTTATGTAATTTTATACCGTACATTATTCCCTTAGTGATAGCATACAAATCAAAATGTAACTTCTTTCCCTTGTCCAGATCCAGCATTTCACTGTAAAACAACTATAAATCTGTTCACACCAAGGATTTATGTTCATTCAAGAATTAGGAGAAACAAAACCTATTATCATTTGAATTTCTATTGAAAGGCTAACCTACAACATTTGAGAGGTGGTGTTGAAATGACAATGCCATTCAGTTTGCTGTTAATGTGTTATGTGTGTTATGACTGTTAATCTCCCAACAGTGGCAACTCAAAATTAAAGCTGCACTAGTAAGAGTTTTAATCAGAAAAAAAAAATAGCTTAAATATAATCCATGGCCTGAATGTCATACTTATGCAACAGAAGTGAACTGTATTTAACTAGATCTCCTTAGAGGCATAGGGTATGTTCGAAGTTCAATTTTATTTGATTGACTTCATGAAACTTATCTGTTGATTTGAATTTTTTCCTTGAAAACACTCCAGGTGTTGTCTGGATTCTGAACTTGACTTTTCAGAACTACAGATCTATTCTATGTTAAATCATAAAAGTGATTCAGCAAGAAAGAGCTGGGAAGTTAATTGAGTTCAGTGTTTGTTGACCGTGATCCTTCTGCATTAGAGTTTGTCAGGGTTTAAGAGACAACACCATAAAAGCCAGAAGTATTTACTCCATACTCAGTGGAGGTGGTGGATGGGAAAGTCCACTAAACTTGCAGGTCATTCTCCTTTTTCTACAGTGTACATAAAAGAGTTGATGAACTGGGTTATAATCATTACTCTAAGGCATCTACAATTAGTCTTTGTATTAACAAAATAAAATTTACTCATAGTTGATAATGGGGCTATGACTATTGGACTTTTCACATTAGCTTTCAACTATAAACTGACTCTTGCTAAAGTTATCATGGAAATGAAAGCTTTAGTTTCTGTCGTCTTAAATATCTCCTGTTATCTGCTTAGAAAGGTGTTCTGGCTTTTGTGTGGGTAATAGACTGGATATGACAATGAATACTTGATATATGCTAAGAATGCCAACCGGATGATTTAAATCTTGGGCTAAACAAATATGAACAAAGGTCATACCAGTCACAAGCCAATTGTGATAAATTAAAGCACCAGTGGGTCACCGATAACAATTTTATTTTTACCACACCACATTGGCTATATAATTATTCTCCTCACTTAACAGTATAGCAATGAGCTGCCTTTCAGTAGAACAAAGACTTGTATAGCTTGTTTCTTGTCTTTTGCCATGGCCAATAATAAATACTTTGGAAAGAGCCCAGAAATGTCTTTTTGTTATCCCATCTTTCAGATACATGCAGCCAAGAAACAGTCTGGTGATAAATTTTGAATTTCATAGCTTCCAGTGGATTTCTTGATTCCTGAAAATATTTTATTCTCTTCAAGTCCTTCCTAAAATAATAGGCAGATTTGGATATACACAAATTCATATTGTTACTAATATTCCTCTGTTGTTTGTTTACAGGTTAAAATATGATTGTTTCTATACTAAACATCTCAGGAAAAACATCAGAAAGAAGTGTATCTGTGTAAATCAAATAATGTTTTTTGAGGTTCAGAACAATTTCATGCCACTATAAAGAGCCATGAAAATAAAGTGAATAATCTGTCTTTTCCAAGGCAAAAAGGCACAAACACACTCAGAAGCTCCACACTTCTTAGATGAATTCACGAAATTCATAAGTGTGAACTAAAGATAAAGCATTTCCTGAAGAAATGACAAGACATAAATGTTTCGGTTTCTTCTATACCGTTTACAGGCTTTCTATACTGCATTTTAAACACTTCCTTCTAAATAACTAAGCACATAAGTTTCAGTACTGCATAAGAAATTAATTCTAAATTTAAATCTAAAAATAGGATGCACAACAGACAAAATGAGAAAGTACGTGAAAAGAGATGTTAACTTACTTATACAAAATACTGAGAAAACATCTGAATCGGAAACACTATTGTCTACTATACTTAAGCATCTGCTAATGTGCCCATTTTCACAGGAGGGCTCACCAACAAAAGCTTTGCCAGTTTATGTTTCAACGTTTTCCAATATTCTGGCCAGTAATAGACACTGGAATACTACCCAATAGAAAAGAAGGTAAGAAAGAGAACAAGTGTGAGTAAATTGCATTTGGTCATGCTATTCAGTACTCATTACTGATTACAGTAGTGATTACTAATTGACCTGTCATTAGATTAATCTCACTCTCTTCCTACTTCCAGAAATATGCTATGGCAAAGTATCCCACAATTGTTAAATAGCACTTTCTTTTGCTTGTGTTAACTCTGTCAGTTAAGAATTGTAAAATGTAGTGGCTAACAATTCCCCATTCTTGTATGATTTTAAACATCATTTGTCCTTTTTTTGAGATTATACATATGGATCATATAATGCCTTTGAGAAAGATAAGCTTTCGTTCAGGAAACTATTTATTTCAGGTACTCAGTCAGGAAAATAAAGGCATAATTTTAGTTTCCACCTTAACTATTCAGGATATAAATCCCATCTCTTCTATTGCAAAGGAAAAAGCCCTGAAAACTAGGTTGCAGAATAATCTTGATGCATATGCAGTCCATACACCAACCCAGCAACTAAGTTTCTCCCATTCAATTAAGTTGACAAGTACAGTTAAGCTGTTTCAGTTCAAAATCAAATACATAACATTTGCTGCATTTTAGACTCGACTGACTTCACATCAAAATTAACTAGGACCTGTGTATAGTGACTTACCTATTTATTTGATCAATGTCATATGCCATTACTGGGTATAGTCTTCAGCTAAAGAAAATGTGACTGAAAACAGGAAAGAAGGCTGTCCACTGGTCTGGACCTGACCTTTACATGCATGAAAATCTTCAAGAGAGTAGAATCATAGAATCATAGAATCACCAAGGTTGGAAGAGACCTCCAGGATCGAGTCCAACCATTCCCCTACCATCTATTACCTGCTAAACCATGTCCCTAAGTACCATATCCAACCTTTCCTTAAACACCCCTAGGGACGGTGACTCCATCACCTCCCTGGGCAACCCATTCCAATTCTTGACCAGTAGATTAAACCAAACTCAATGGACTGCGCTCAGTTTTAGAAAACTTTCTAAATGGGGGTAAGGAGAGAGTCTACAGTAGAAAGGATAAGGACACTTTTATAAATGCAAAATAAATCTGAGATTTACTATTAGCAAGAGTAGAACAAATACATTCTCAAATCTTTAGAAGTCTGACCTTCAAATCTTTAAAACATATTATTTCTTCCCTGTTGTTTTGTTATTGGGATTCTTATTATTCACTTAATGTTTGCATGAAAGCAACATTCCAGCTAGTGGTTACGTGTGCTCTCGCCAAGAAAAATATCTGTATCTACAGAAACAAAAGAAGGGGTCTCTATGGTAAAGAGCATGTAAAATCTGTTCTCAGGGACAATTTTATACCCCTTCTAAATTACATTACATGGTTAAGCATCATACCAAGAGTATACTTGCTGTAACTTTATTTAAAAAAACAGCATAAGTTTTCTGGTAATAGGACAACAGAATGGGGGTTGGGAACAGGACTTTGGGAGGTAAAAATTAAAGTCAATGTTAATAATTACTCTAATTTTTAATATATCTTATTTTTATACTATTATAAAATATAGAGATAAAATACAAAAATAAAAACATATACTCAAATTAAAAATGCAAAATTAAGATATTATAGAAAGATTTAAAAGGACTCAGAAATCGCAAAAAAGCACAGAAGAAAGATCAAAATCTTCATTTTCCCCCTTCCCTTCACCCTTTTTTGTTTTTGAAAAGTATTTTGACTTACTCTTCCTGAAGAACTGTCACTCACAATTATTCCAGTTACTGTCGTATTGAACAATATATGCAGCAGCTCAGTGAAATTGGCACTGCTCCGTAATTGAGAAGTTGTTTTTTTAAACCTCTTTCAAATATATAATATCCTCAGAGTCAATAATATAAAAGCAGCAGCTTTTCTCATATGGAGGAGAACTTTTATCATGTCTTAAATTAAGTAATAAGTAGCAAGCTCTTGCATTTTAAAATCCTCAGAAGGCAAGTAACTGGATTAACTGTTCTTGCAGTGAGATTAGTGTGGATCAGGTCATAAAAGTGACGAATGGGCTCTAGTGTAATACTTATATGAACATTTTCATGGCTAATCTATCTCAAATGCAAAAAGAGTACCTAGCATGATTTTATTACTGTATATTTGCGAGATATTTTGTAATTAAACCTGAAAAATTCTTTGTGCCTGCACTTGTTTTTCAACAAATCTTATTTAATCAAGAATTACATTTAACTAATTCTGGGAAATTGGGATAAAGAAAGAAAGTACTGTATGGGACATGGTATTTCAGTTCATGTTCACACACACACAAAAAAGCCCAATTCAAAGAATAAAGGTGCACATACATATCAGGAGTAATTTTTGGAGCTAATTCACATACGTGATGTGTAACATTCTCAACAATTAAGTGCTCACCCTACTTCTGAATGTAGTGCTCATTTCTCTAGTGTTGCTTTTGTGAGAAAAGTTGTAATGAACCAGATATTTTTTTTCTTAAACTCTAGAGATGTGATGCAAAGTATTTAATGTAAAGCCACAGAGGATTTATTCTGAAGTTGGAGAATGAGGGCTGCAGTTATAAAGTATTTTACCGCAGACTGAAAATAATAGTATTCAAAAGGAAACCACCAGTCTGAAAAGGAAATCTTTATCCTAGGGATCTCACTAATAAGGAAAAAAAGGTAACAAAGTGTTAATAACATTTGCCTAACCCAAAGATATGGAAAGTATCACTGATAAAGAGAATCAGAAAAGGAAGAACTGGAGTCTGTGGTAATGGAAATGGAAATTAACTATATTAGTATAAAGTGTGTGATTGCTAATAATGAAAGTCTGTATGCATGGAGGTTCTGAGTTGGAAAGGGCAAAGGAGGACAAAATCTTGTCTCTATTAATTATCCACTAGCAGTGTAATGGAGACATGAAAAAGTCATTGAGTTTTGTAAGGCTGATCGGACCATGTACTTGCAATAGGTAAGTAGTTGGACCAATGTGCAAAACACAGAGCAGACTTCATCTGGAATATTGGAGAGAATTGCTATGACCTAATTTTAGGTTTCTTATTGAAACACCTTCATTATAAGAAAAGTCTGCCTATGCGATTAATGGAAACAAATAACCTTCAGAATAAGTGAACAGTATTGTGAATTATCATTTTGAACGGTCTGCTTTAAAGTTTTATCATATGGGAAAACTGTATTAAATTCCTCAGGCTAATATGGTCAACTCTTCGTTGTATACAGTATGGGTCATTGTCTTTTAATAGATTTATTCAGATCCAGAAAGGAGTGATCACGAAATTTGCCTCATGCAGACAAAAATACTAAACTAGATTGATCTAATTATCTTAGTGAAATGAAGGCTATAGAGTTATAATTTCTCATAAATATATCACAAAGTTAAAGTGTAATTTGGTGCAAGAACAAATTAGTATAGATGCATCAGAAATAAATTTAGGAGAAAAACCAGATATTTCTAGCCTTCAAACTATCAATGTTCTAGAGTAGGAAGTCAGTAGAATAAGTAGGGCAAAAATACCTTGCTAATTTTATTAGAAAGCTGAATCCATTTTCAATATGGTTGCTTACATTATAAAGGGACTGGGTTCAGTGACATGTGGAAACGTTCAAGTCAAGTCCTTCCAGAATAAGGAAGACAACCAGTAAGACTCAGAAGGGTTTTCACATTTATTTTATTAAGAATTGAAGGGAATTTTCTTATGTAATTTAATGAAAGTGTTTTAGCTAATATGCTGCTTATGATTTTCAGTTTCCAGAATTTCAAGACAAATCAATTTCCACAAGTCTGATTTTTCTTTCCTAGTAATATGTATAAACTTCCATGATACCCTTTGTCATTCCAAGGAGGAGAAATGGAAGTATTTCCTTTTAGCCATTAAAGAGTTCAGATGTGTAAAAATAGTGTTAGGAATTTGGATCACTTGATCCTCTTACTTCAAACAGTATTCAGGAGAATCTTCATGTCAAAACATAGTTGCTAACTACTTTTAATTTATCTTTACAGTAGTTTGGGAGTGAATCACTACTACCTGTTGACAGAAATAACCTAATTCTTTCCAGTCAAAATAAACATACAAAGATAAAAGGGCCAAACAACTTGACATGCCATCTCAATGTTCTTATGATATCATAAATCACTCATTTTCTCATTCTGAGAATAGCTGATTCTATTCTTTTAAGCTGTTATGATAAATACACTTTGTACCTGACTACTGGTGTTTTGTTTGAAAGTTTGAATGTAGTCTTGCAACAAAGGCTGCAAATTTCAGCTACTCAGAAGAAAGCACCGAAGGTATACTTTTAAAGAAAAATATTTCTTTTACATAGACTGCTCTAGGAAATGTGTGCTTAGGAGAATCTAGAAAAAAATCAAAGTGAAATGAATGACTGACAACATACAGACCTTATGTTATAATGATATAATTATGCATCTCTTCAAAATTATAAAATATATAAAATGTAAAATAGCATTTTCCCATATAATCAACATTCATCTGAGTCATGCGTAACTATTAACTAGGCATTAGGTACATTGTAGCAGTATTAATATTACTGCTTTTATGATAGTAGAAGGATACAACATAAGAAAAATTTCTAGGAAAGGAGAACATAGTTTTTGATGCTATCTGGCATGCCTAACCTTCCTCTGTAAGCTAGGTATAAAGCTTTCATAGCTGAAAACAATGCATCTTGGAGGATTACTTTAAAAAAAGAAAAAAAAAAGGAAAAGTGAGAATAATTTTCAGGCACTAAAACATCAGCCAGAGCACCTATACAGCTCACTGTACTGTAAGAAAGGTGTATCAGCCTCAGCCTCAGCACAGGAGTTGTGCTTGAATTGCTTGAGAACTGTGTGGAGCTCAGTAGTCCAAATATTATTTGACTATTAAGCTTATATATAGCTTATAAACTACTAAACTTATAGTTAGTGTGTGTGTGTGTGTGTGTGTGTGTTTAGGTATTTGTTGAAGGTGCTGATCTTGAGCAGCTGTTCTGTTGTACACCACTGAACTACAACATAAAGCCAGGGTTTGAATGACGCTATATTGCATTTGGTCCAGTAAATGTTTAAACGTTTATATGTAATTAAACCCTCCAAGTTTTATCCCCCCAGGTAATCTGAAGTGGGTTTATAAAGTACTGTTGGAAAGAACAGTAATTTAAAAATCTTACATAAAATAACAACAACAACAATGAGAATGACAATGACAATGATGACAACGACAACAATAACAAATCCAAAAATTGTATGTCCTACTTTCTCGGTGAGTACTTAGACACGTATAACTGAATGGCAGAGCAAGCATCAATAATCTCAGTTTTCCTTTGCTCTTCTTGTGTAAGATAAAATTTCTTAGCAGATTGAGTTGAATATATCCTTTAAAACAAAAGATGTTTTTAATCTTTTCATTCCTATTAAAAAACTCTTTCTGCTCAATCTGGTCTGATTCAAAAGGATTGGTTGCATTTGCAGTTTCAACATTTACTTCTCTTTCATTTCTTCTTTGTTTGTAGTTCCTTCTGGAGAGTAAGGTCTTTGATGTGTCTAAGATTATGTAAGTAAGAAGCACTGAAACAATTCTCTTTTTTTCTTTTTTTTTTTTTTTGAGGGAGTTTTTTATATACCCTAATGAAAGCTATAGTCATATTGGTTATTATGACTAAATATACTGCTTTATCCCACCATTATTTCTTAAAAGGCATGAATTTAGTCTTAAAATTTGTATTCTGCATTTATAAGGATAGCATCTGGGCCTGTCCTATTGCCATCTGTCAAAGTCTTGGCTTTCAAGAAATTTGCATAATTTTTCAAACTATAAGATTCAGTGAAGAAAGAATGAGTACTCTTCATTAGACTGGTTACACTGTTATTGGGCATATTCTTTCATCAGAAACATGCTGTTAATGGTCCTATGCCAAAGACTGCCAATCAGGACACAACATACAGAGTGTTGTAACCTATTTTTCTAATGTTTATATTGGATAAAATTTTGTATTTACCAGTATTTTTGACCTAATATCTCTTGCTGGTCAATTAACATGGCTTTTAATTCACTACATTTCTTTCCTGAACTCCAATTTAAAATGTATCTTGAACCCTCTTATGGACTGAGTGTAAGTTAATTCTCATCCTCTTGAGTCACCTTGATTGCAATTGAATTTAGTATGTTGGCTTCAGTAAGAAGGAACTTGGGAAAATACATGTGGACAAGGAGAGTGCTGTTTAGCCTCCTGTGCTGTTATAAATGACCAAAGAATCACTTCTCTGCTTTTCTGCAAAATAACCTTCAATTTTTAATGGGAGCTGTGTTAGTAAATCTATTATAGATGGTAAAGTACCTGTGTACTATGATAGGGCAAAGGTGAGTCAAACAACAAAGGTGGAACCCACCATTTCGTACATATTTGAAATAACTGCAGGCTACTGTTCCCTATTTAATGGTTCCCATTTAAATTTTGTTTCCCTTGGCAATTTAATTTTCAATTTTATTACATGCTCTTTGTCAGATATCTAGTTTTTCACAAAAGTTTGAATTTACCTTTCACCGCCTTCTAATATGAAGGAAGAAATTGTCATGAACTGAGAAGGCGGTGAAACACCACTCAGCTTGATAGTATCTGGAATGGAAAGTATTGTTTGTCTTTTTAGTGACTATCGAAATTAACAGTCAGACTCCTGATGGTTGCTCAGCATATAAATAAAAGCAAAATTCAGAAACAGATAATGGCAAGAAATGCTGATTTCTTTCAAATTAAATTACAATAAAGTTAGGAAGGTAAACAAGAATAATGGAACTGTATTCAAAAACACTTGAATTGTGATTCAGCCAGCAGATGGCAAGTGATGTTCAGTAAAGAAATGCAATAAGGGTGAAGTTCTTACTCGTACTATGCAAACATTCTATGAATTGAAGATCCAGACAGACCTTTTTCCTCACCTCTCCAATTACAGAGGATATTGTGCTTTTGTTACTACAAGAAGGAAAAAGACAAAAATCTTACATGCCCTAACAATCTCAAGGATAGGATGTTGAAGATGATTCGTTTGTAGTAAACCTGAAGGGGTTTTGTTTCATTTTTACTGGATGTTCTACTCTGGGATGGATTCATTTACTTATGTTTTGGGGTATTATTCTCTATCACTTATCTGAGCATGCTGAGGGAGATGTAAAGTGAAAAGGGAAAAGCATAAACAGTTACTGAAAACAAATGCAAAATATTACCTATAAAACATTATCACTTCTACAAGGAAATATCAAAGACAGAAAGCATAGCTGGAGCATGAAGAAAATGATGCAATAAAAATGACAAGTGGCCAGAAGTGTAATCAAAAATAATCTGGAAAAAAATAAGGAAGCCTTTTTACTTCTTTCACCCAATGAATTATGTTGAATTTAATGTTAGTATTAGGGAACAGCTTTTGACCATAATAATATAAATGACTCTAAACCTACAAAATGTTTGGTAACTCTCAGTCCATTTGTTACGTCATCTAAAATCACTTTTCAGCAAAGTAAAATGTCTTAAAAAGCAAAAGTCAAAGTTTCTTCAAAAAGTACCAGCAGCTTCTACTTTGTACATGGCCAACCACATGTTGACTTATGTATGCATCAGCAAAGAACTTATGTGACAGGCTTTCACAAAAAACATTCTAAACAATGTCAGCCAAACATCTGAAGAAGGCATTTAGATAAAAGCATATAGCATTTTCACTAGTTCAAGTGAACGTGGAAGTTTTCATCTGGCTTTCTGCCACATTTGTCATCAATACTAATGAATAGTTAGGGGTATAATTTTCTCTTGGCATTCTCTGTAGGATGCTTGATAGCCCTCACTCTTTCTTAAAATATGCAGTTAATCTTGGCTTTCTAAACATGCTTACTAACAGAAAGCATGCTAAAAGTGCATAAATAATTCACATTAAATGAATTAATTAGCTGAATGGAACTAAGGCAGAAGAACATTGAAAGAAGAAAATATGCAAATTTGATTCTTCATCATCTTTAAGATAATTTGCAATTTTCTTTTGCTAACAGTAAAACATAAATTTTGATGTGGATGTAACAGTAAATTGCATGGAGTAGAGTCAGAAGACTTTAAATTAGTAGAGACTTGATGTTAATTGGCTTAACAATCCTGCCAAAACAGTTAAAACAGCAGTGGGTGGTTTGAGAATGATGCGGATCATCGATGTCCCATCAAACCTAATACAATTACAGACATATTTTGCCTGAGTGGATCCTGAATGAACTACCCACACAGGACAGAGATTTCACAAAACCTCTGTTCAAAAGATTTCAGTGATAAGTGAGTCACAAGAGTGTTAAATCTGGTACACTTTTTGGCTTCTGGTATTGGACACAAGGCGAAAACATAACAGTTCAACTGTAAAATACAGTTTTAAAAATGGAAAGGAGAAATAAAGAACAAGTGATGCTTTTTTAATGACCAAAAGTTGAAAAGAAAAAGAAAAAGAAAAAGAAAAAGAAAAAGAAAAAGAAAAAGAAAAAGAAAAAAAGAAAAAGAAAAAGAAAAAGAAAAAGAAAAAGAAAAAGAAAAAGAAAAAGAAAAAGAAAAAGAAAAAGAAAAAGAAAAAGAAAAAGAAAAAGAAAAAGAAAAAGAAAAAGAAAAAGAAAAAGACTCCCAGGTTATATTTGCTGGATTTTAAATATTGGTCCGGCTAGATAACTAATAAAGCAAAAGCAAGATTTTATCATTTATGTTTTTGAGGTGTGTTTTAGATTTCAGTCATATAATTTCAATTGTCTTTGAATCATAGAATCATAGAATTATTAAGGTTGGAAGACACCTCAAGAATCATCTAGTTCAACCGTCCCACCACCACCTATTACCCACTAAACCATGACCCTAAGTACCACATCCAACCTTTCCTTAAACACCCCTAAGGATGGTGACTTCACCACCTCCCTGGGCAACCTGTTCCAATGCCCGACCACCCTTTCAGAGAAGAAATTTCTCCTCATCTCCAACCTGAACCTCACCTGGCACAACTTGCAGCCATTCCCCCTAGTCCTGTCACTAGTTATCTACGAGAAGAGGCCGACCCCCAGCTCACCACAACTCCCTTTCAGGTAGTTGTAGAGGGCAATAAGGTCTGCCCTGAGCCTCCTCTTCTCCAGACTAAACAAGCCCAATTCCCTCAGCCGCCCCTCATAAGACTTGTGCTCCAGACCCTTCACCAGTTTCATTGAAGGCACACAGGTTGAACTCCACATTCAAATTTTTAAAAATATATTCAAATTGTACATGCAAAGATATCAAGATAGTGTTATAAATGCTCCTGAATCAAGTGACTCTACCAGTAGCTGTAGTAGATGTCAGAATCTTTCTCAGTTGCTTAGAAAAGTTATCAACAGTTGCAGTTGCTTCAGTTTCTTTATTCACACTCTGATTGTTTAAAAAATTAAAATGAAAATGTCTTCGCACTGACTTCAAATACCGAAGTGTAAATATTATAGAATCATAGAATCATTATATTAAAAATTTGTGAAATGAAAGATCAGCTTTTAGCCCTGTACATTGTATTTTTATTCTTTAGTATCTTGTTTTAGAATCCAAATTTATGATCTTTAACACCATAAGGAGAGGAAAAGAAAAGAAAATAAAGCTTGGATTTTGAGGCATATTTTATCTTTATCAGTTCCATTAGTCATCCTATCTGAGGGCTAGAATTTTACCTCCTGTAAATTGGAAGATATTTCAAATACCTAGTTCACTGACTCAAAGACTTTGAGAGGTGTATTCCTTGGAAGTTATCTGCTCTCTTATTTATGTCCCCACTGTATGGTGCACTGTAGTGTTGTAAAAAAGGCTTTGGACTGAGACTAGACCTGGCTTTTAAAGTAAAAAATAATTGATCTTAATTAAATTTTAGAATTTCAGATTTGTTTTCATGAAAATGAAAACCTCAGTCTTTTACTTCAGAAACATTAAATATAACAATAAAACTAATTATCTGCAAAGAACTTGGGAAATTCTTCTTATCTGGATATATTCCCTATGTAAAGCTTATTCAGTAACAAAACCTAATTTTCCTCAATAAAGTTAAAACTCTGCAATTTTTCTATTTGACCAGAATGAAAGTAGAACTATAAGGTTAATCTGTAATGGGATCTTTATCATGCTGAAGCTAATACAAGCCCTTTCACACCAGAAATTTCTTTTGTTATTTTGTTGTTAATTTTCCCTTTTCTGACAGATTTTTATCTTTTTAAAAATCTTAAAATATAATTAAAACATGATTTTTTAATTTTTTTTAATCATTGCATACCTACATAAATTGTAGATAACTACTCCTTTCTCATCCTTGGACTGTGAATTATGGAACGGTATGTTTATAATGAAAAAAAACCTCTAAGACAATAAAAGTAGAAAACATAGTCGTGGAGAGATAGTGAAAGCAGATAAAGCTGATATACACTGCTCAGTTATGAGATGTATCTATAGAGGATGTATTGAAAATCCTTTGATCTGGATATCTTCCCAAGCACTTTCTTTTTGAGGAAATCTATTGCTCCTTTCTACCAAGTACATCTTTTTGATAGCTGCTTTTATAGTTACAATTGATTATTTTTTTTCTAAATAAGCTTGCAAACATTTTTGCCTATGTGAAAATTGTAATTAATTTTAGTGAAGCACAGCAGTTTTAAAGGTACATGTCATTCACCCGGGATGTTTTGAGAAGAGCTGCAGAGGTCACTTACGTCTACCATTACTAAAGATCCTATTATCTTCATATTCAAAGATTTTGCCCTTTCGCTGTCAAGGTGATTTAGCCACATCTCTACTTCAAGGCCAGGAATCCTGAACCAATCTCTAACCTGCAGTAATAAAGAAAATTTCAGAAAAGCCAACCCAAATTATGTACTGTATGAGCAGAGGTTTCTATACCTCTTTAAAGATATGACTTTGAGTTACAGACTGAAGTATGTTTACGTATATTTTTGTGCCAATATGTATAGTTTTTTCTTGAATACTTTCTGCTTTGTCTATGATAGTACAGAATTTGTACTGAAAATGTTTGACTTTTTAAAATGTAAACAAAATCTAACCAAATAGTCATATACAACTAAAAAAAATCTGTACTATATTCTCAATGCTTTCTATGACCTCTGATTTACTCAGAAAAACTATAAAAATTACAGAAAAGAAAAAACCAACAAACCTATGCACAAGTTAGAAACACACAAAGTGAAATATAAAAATGACTGGGCTTCAGAAAAAAAGAAACCAAACAACTACAAAATTTATCGGGGTCTTCAATATAGCAGTATGATTTAAAAGGTTGTTTTATAATTATTTTCAGCATAATAAATTCAGAAATTGCTGTTAAGATTGTGGTTTCACTGTTCAAAGTTGTCCAGCTTCCACCAGCTGGAAAAATTGACTGAGACCACAGTTTTGTGATTTGAATTAGAAGGGCTGGATTTTCAGAGAGATGCAAATGCATAGCACTTCGTATTTCTGTTGTGTATTGAGTTTAGCCATACAGACCATGTTGTACAATGAAGACTGAAATTCAGATATGATGAAAAGTGAGTAGTAAACAAATGCAGGCCAGTCAGGAGTGATCATATGAACAGTGATATTAAATTATATATATTGTTCCATGAAATCTGCATAGTACATTTGAAAGAATTAAATTAATTAATATAAAAATTAATAAATAGTGTATTAATAAAATGTTAATTGATACAAAATTTACATAAATAGGACACTAAAGTTTCAAACTGAAACAGTAGAAAGAAGACTGAGAAAAACAAATAAATACAATGACAGGTTTTTCCTTTTTTCCAAATATTGGGTTTGTGTGGCAAGGTTTTGGTAGCAGGGGGGCCATAGGGGTGGCTTCTGCAAGAAGCTCCTAGAAGCTTCCCTTCTGTCCCTCACTAAAAGAAAGACATCAAAACCCTGGAGCATGTCCAGAGAAGGGCAACGAAACTGGTGAAGGATCTGGAGTACAAGTCTTATGAGAAATGTCTGAGGGAACTGAGATTGTTTAGTCTGGAGAAGAGAAGGCTCAGGGGAGACCTTATTGCCCTCTACAACTACCTGAAAGAAAGTTGTGGTGAGCTGGGAATCGACCTCTTCTCACAGATAACTAGCGACAGGACGAGGGAATGGCCACAAGTTGTGCCAGGGGAGGCTTAGGTTGGAGATTAGGAGAAACTTCTCGGAAAGAGTGGTCAGGCATTGGAACAGGTTGCCCAGGGAGGTGGTGAAGTCAGCATCCCTAGAGGTGTTTAAAGAAAGGTTGGATGTGGTACTTAGGGACATGGTTTAGCAGGTAATAGGTGGAAGGGGGAAGGGTTGGACTGGATGATCCTTGAGGTCTCTTCCAACCTTAATGATTCTATGATTCTATGATTTTATGATAGAGCTAATGCAAGCCTGCCCCAAGATGGACCTGCCGCTGGCCAAGCCTGAGCCAAATCAACAGTAGTGATAGTGCCTCTGTGATAATGTATTTAAGAAAGGGAAAAGAAAACAACCCACAAACCAAAAAAAACCCAAAAACAACCATGGGAGCTTTTGCAGCCACAGAGAGAGTGAGAAGATGTAAGAAACTCTGCAGACACCAAGGTCAGTGGAGAAAGAGGGGGAGGGGATACTCTAGGTGCCAGAGCAGAGATTGTCCTGCAGCTTGTGGTGAAGACCATGGTGAGGCAGGCTGTTTCCCTGCAGCCCATGGAAGAGGAATGGTGGGGTGTAGAGATTTTACCTGCAGCCCATGGAGGACCCCATGCAAGTGGAGACACCTGAAGGAGGTTGTGACCCTGTAGGAAGCCCGCTGGAGCAAGCTCCTGGCAGGACCTGTGGCTCTGTGGAAGAGAGAAGCGCACACTGGAGCAGGTTTGCTGGAAGGACTTGTGATCCTGGGGGGGACCCACGCTGGAGCAACCTGTTCCTGAAGGTCTGCACCCTGTGGGAGAGAATCACACTGGAGCAGTTCATGGAGGACTGTCTCCCGCGAGAGGGAACTCATGCTGGAGCAGGAGAAGTCTTCCCCCTGAGAATGAAAAGGGGCAGAACCAACGTGTGATGAACTGACCATAATCCATGCCCATCCCCTTGTGCTGCTGGTAGGGGGAGAAGGTAGAAATCAGGAGTTTAGCTCGGGAAGAAGGGAGGAATGGGGGAAGGCGTTTTAAGATTCTGTTTTATTTCTCATTGCCCTACTCTGTTTTGCTTGGTAATAAATAAGATTAATTCCTTTCTGAGTTTAGTCTGGTTTGCCTGTGGTGGTAATTGGTGAATGATCTCTCCCTGTCCTTATCTTGAGCCATGAGCCTTTTGTTATACTTTTTCTCCCCTGTCTAGTTAAGAAAGGGGGGCGATAGAGCCACTTTGTTGGGCACCTGGCCTTCAGTCAAGGTCAATCTACCACAATTAACAATTCTGTTATTCCCTCTGTGAATAAATAGACTAAAACATATACATAGAATGAAAGTGTTCTCTGAAATAACTTGTTTCCTGTAGCTGAATTTTTAAGGAAAAAAAAAAAAGCAAAACCTACCAAAAACATGATACAGTCTCAGAAGCTAACAACAGTTGGCTTGCTAACAACACTTGCCTGTTTCTCATAATAATATGACACCATGTTGCATAGTCAGTGTTTCAAGTTTGCCCAGTGGTAATGCATCTTACTGTTATGCAAGGATGCCTTGCCACTCACTTCTCAAGCTTACTCAGTTTCTTGCCAGACAGTCACAGATGTTGTGCTAGAAAGACCATTCATTCTCTCTTCCCACATGTTAGAGGAAAGCAGTCTGTTTAGGTTGTGAGGGGGGTTTTTTGGTGTGTGTTCCTCTTAGTCCTTTAAAGGAATATTGTATGTCTGCTGGAAAGGGAAAGGAAAATGTGAATGTTGGTAGGAAACTTTCCAAATCTTTTAATGTAGTTAAAGCAAATGAAAAATTGCATGCATACCATTGTCTATCTGCCTTGCATGTAGATATATATGTATGTATACATATATTACACACATGCAAGATATGTGGGTATGTTATGTTTACAAATTGGAAGACTGGGAGAAAGGAAAGGGCCATGTAGGTAACAAGGACAAAAAGTTTCTGACAATCCATTTTTAAAAGCACTTAGAAATTTTGAGATATATTACATTGATTCAGCTGGTAATACACAAGTGGTGATACAATGCTTAGAATACTAAGCATTGCATAAATGTTGGAACTAATTTTCATTGAGTATAGCTTATTTAAATGTTTATTCCACTCAAAGCAATATCTGTAGAGTGTCTTCAGTAAATTAGTTTCTTTCCTCAGAGTTCACAGTGGTATCAGAGTTATTTTTTTGGTTGGCATATTTAAAATACACTATTAGTATTGTAATTTTTTAACTGTGTCTGTATGTGTGCTGTGAACTAATTGATTTCAGCTTCAGACTCTTTATCAGCACATTTAAAAATACTCATACTTCTTACATGATCAGTTTAACTCCTCCTACATACTTAAGAGTAACCCAATCAATTCACCATTTTAGAAAGGATGGTTCAATGAAGAAACTGAAGCATGCTCCTAGAGAAGCTGGAAGCTCATGGATTGGACCGGTACACTCATTGCTGGGTTGAAAACTGGTTGGAAGGACGCGCCCAGAGAGTTGTGGTGAATGGTGTTAAATCTAGTTGGCGGCCGGTCACTAGTGGCGTTCCCCAGGGCTTGGTCTTGGGGCCGGCGTTGTTCAACATCTTTATCGACGACCTGGACGAGGGGATAGTGTGCACCCTCAGTAAGTTTGCAGATGACGCCAAACTGGGAGGCAGTGTCAGTCTGCTTGAGGGTAGGGTGGCTCTCCAGAGAGATCTGGACAGGTTGGATGAATGGGCTGAGGCCAACTATATGAGGTTTAACAAGGCCAAGTGTTGGGTCCCGCACTTTGGTCATGACAACCCCAGGCAGCACTACAGGCTTGAGGTGGAGTGGCTAGAAATCTGCCTGGCAGAGAAGAACCTGGGGGTGCTGGTTGACAGGCAGCTGAACATGAGCCAGCAGTGTGCCCAAGTGGCCAAGAAAGCCGATGGCATCCTGGCCTGCGTCAGGAATGGTGTGGCCAGCAGTCGTAGGGAAGTGATTGTCCCCCTGTATTTGGCTCTGGTGAGGCCGCACCTTGAGTACTGTGTCCAGTTTTTGGCCCCTCACTACAAGAAGGACATTGAGCTGCTGGAGCATGTCCAGAGAAAGGCAACAAAACTGTTGAAGGGGACTTGAAAACAAATCTTATGAGGTGCGGCTGAGGGAACTGGGGTTGTTTAGCCTCAAGAAGAGGAGGCTCAGGGGAGACCTGACTGCTCTCTTCCTGAAAGGAAGTTGTAGTGAGGAGAGTGTTGGTCTCTTCTCCCAAGTAACAAACAATAGGACAAGAGGAAATGGCCTCAAGTTGCGTCAGGGCAGGTTTAGGTTGGATATTAGGAAAAACTTCTTCACGGAAAGAGTAGAGAGGTATTGGACAGACTTCCCAGAGAGGTGGTTGAATCGCTGTCCCTGGAGACATTCAACAAACGTGTAGATGTGGCACTCTAGGACATGATCTAGTAGGCATGGTGGTGTTAGGTTGACGGTTGGACTTGATGATCTCGGAGGTCCTTTCCAACCTTAGTGATTCTATGATTCTAAACAATTAGCTAGGCAGAACCATTACAATCTTACATTGTCCTGCCATTTTACCAACTTAGGATGGTGAGCGGCATTTCACAGGTGTTGGTATTGGGTCTGGCGCTGTTTAACATCTTTGTTGGAAACATGGATAGTGGGATCAAGTACACCCTCAGCAAGTTTGCCAATGACACCAAGCTGTGTGGTGTGGACAACATCCTGGAGGGAAGGGATGCCTTCCAGAGGGACCTTGACAGACTTGAGAGGTGGGCTGATGGGTAATGGCTTTAAACCGAAAGAGGGTAGATTTAGATCTAATCTAAGGAAGAGGTTGGTAAGGCACTGGAACAGGTTGCCCAGAGAAGCTGTGTCTGCCCCCCTCCCTGGAAATGTTCAAGGTCATGTTGGATGGGGCTTTGGGCAACCTGGTCTAGTGGAGGTTGACCCTGCCCATGGCAGGGGGGTTGGAACTAGATGATCAGCAAGGTCCCTTCCAATCCTAACCGTTCTGTTAAAAAAAAATAAAAATAATATATATATTTAAATCAGATGTTTGTTTATGTAATGACAGATAAAGATTTTTTGGACTTTTCATTAAGTATTACATATATACAAAAGCTTAAATTTTCCTTTCAGCTTCATTATTGGCAGTAGACTTCTGACATCTTCATCTCTGGGCTTTGCATCACATTTGAACTCCTTTAATTGTGAAATGTATCGTGACAGTCACTGTCCCTGGGTGTATTTAAAGAAAGGTTGGATATGGTACTTAAGGACATGGTTTAGTGGGTAATGGGTGGTAGGGGGATGGTTGGACTAGATGATCCTTGAGGTCTCTTCCAGCCTTAATGATTCTATGATTCTATGATAGAGCCAATGCAAGCCTGCCCCAGGATGGACCTGCCGCTGGCCAGGTCTATTTTCCTCTTGTCTGATTTTTTTGAGGAAAGGGATAAATCGCACTGTAAGTCACTAGGGTTACACATATTTTAAAGTAGAAAGACTTGTTAGAAATCTAATCAGTTTTGGTTTTTTGTTGTTTTTTTTTTATTATTTTGGCATAGTTAAAAAGGATGTTTACTGCAAAGATTTTAGAGCCTTTTAGATTTCTTTTTTTTTTTCCTTAGATAAATGAAACAAAACTCAGAGAGCTTTGATGCAAATGCCCTTTAAGCATTAGTACTTTGTACTTCGAATCTCTTTCTGGATATGATTGACCACTTAGCATAATAAATTTTGTTTCTTTTACAACAGATAGACCAGGAGTGTAGTGGTTGCAAAAATTGGAGTCTTTCAAAACAATGAATTTCCTTAAAGTTAAAAAAAATATAATTAAAAAAGGGCTTTATCCTTCTTCCATATTTCTTAAAGTTAATCCATTTTGATAGAGTTTGGATTGAGTGACCAAAGTGAAATCAAAGGAGCATAGCGAGAACTGGGTTCCAAATAACTAAGTTGCAATTATGAACTTTTCTTCTGATTAACTGAAGAAGTATGATTACATCAGGATTTCATGGCATCTATCTAATAGACAGGGTAGCTATACTTTCTCGAATAATTTTTTGTGGTTGAGAGGCAATATGAGACCTGCAGCATTTCAAAAGATTATGGATTTTTTTTTCACATCCAGTAAAGCTTATTCTATTGAAATCTTGACTCTCTCCCAAGATCACTTCTTAGTGCTGCATTTGCAGATAACTGTAAAACCATCATTGAGTTCTTCTCTGTGCCTTCTTGTTGCACCCACCATATACCTTTTCGGAAATTGGATACCATTATTTATCCTGTAACTAGATGGGGAATGTTCGAGAAATTATCTGTTTTATTCTTAGGGCCCAACTCTACAGCATGTAATACATGCTATAAACATATCATCTACAAAAAGGTCCTTGCCTGCTTCAGTGTGGTAATCTATGCGACACTGTTTGAATACTAAATTGCAAGATCTTAATTGAATCTCCCATCTTCAAATATTCTGTGGCAGAAAAAATTGTTGGTGTTTCTGTTATACTAGAAGTACACTGTAGTGGGTTTGCTTGTTTCTTCTTCCTCATTTTCAACATTGAAGGGAAATTTGTAATTACTTATTAAAACCTTGTTTCAGCCCAGGTAATCTAAATCACTTGCCTGAAGTGTCTAAATTATGATCCGCAATTTCTGAACTACATTCTACAGTAGGTGAAACAAAACTGTCCCTTCTAGACAGCAATTCTGGTAGACTGACCAACAGATGAGTGAGGGTGTGCAGAAGTTGTGAGACTTGGCAATTATTTTTCTTTTACCAGGTTATGAAAGCGTTTGATAGAGAATATTTTATTTATTTTTTAGGATAAAAACATCTTATTTATGAAGGCACTGATCTTGACACTATGACATACATAAACCTTCCTCAATGCAACTATCAGAAAAGCAAATAGAAGTATTTCAGATATAGTATTGGCTAGGAAATGATGTAAAAATAAGGACAGAAAGTGTTCTTGACTTTACTGGAGTGTATATTTCTTGTAGCACTACTGATACTGTCCAGTGCTGTTTACAAATAGTCCCATTACAGCCGAGAGGTAATTCTTTGCATAACGTAAAGAACAGTGACAGATTTTGCTTCATATGAATGTTACATCCTTTCACAATTACCATTGTCCCAACTTCAGCTTGGAATTTCATCCCTTTTATAGAGCCAAAAGCAGGAGTAAAACTGTTGGACAAAAATGACAAGAATATTTAAATTTCCCATATTCATGTTTCACTAAAAATTTTTGTAGTTAATTTTATTATGATAATTCTAACTGAATTTGCCAAACTTTGGTATCCAAGAAAGATACAAGCTATTTAGGTTAGTTCTGGGATTTTCACTTTGTATAACACCACAGTGTGAAGCCCTGTGGCCATCCAACAATTCTCCAAAGAAAGTTTAATTCTTGGTAGTCACAGATTGTCTACACAAGAAAAGGCTCACTAATACAAAGACGAAGGGAAAGAAGTAACAGTCTTATTTTCACTCACATTCTTAGGTCATATTGCTCCCCTCATTGTATTTTTAGAAAGGATGCATACACAGGAGTGTCTTGATTTGTGTCTGTAACAAAATTGTATCTGATGAATAATTTCAACACTCAGTGTGCAAAAAATTGTTACCTTTCCTTTAAAAATTTTGCACAATATCTCCTTCAGATTAGTGCTGTGACTTACTCTTTCTACAAAAATTATTCTTAGATCAAAAAGAAAAATTTCTATAGCTATCTTACCTTGCTTTTCCTTTTATTATCTTATTGCTTATGGTGTCTTTTAGTCTTGTCTTTTTTTTTTATTTGAATCATATATAATAACTGCCTTTCCTGTGAACCTTTTTATATATTTAAAATCTTTTCACCATGGTAGAAGATTAGTTACAGTTTATTAGTTATCATGATTTTATTATTATGTCTTAAATTTTACTATATTTTTTCAGTCCATACCCTTTATGTAGGTAATTATGAGAGAGGTTAAATTCCAGAATATAGTCATATGTATCTTAAAATTTATTTCTAATTGGTTCATCCCATTGGAGACATGCAAATTAGAACAAGCTTCAGTTACACCAAAAGAGATGCTTTATAATGTCTTTGGCTGTAGTTGAATGTTTTGAATTAATAAATCGTTGTCAGCACTCCAAATTTTTATAGTTCCTAGCTAACCTTTCAACACCAATTAGTTGCTACATTTTAGATTTTATATGGTTTTATGGGGAAGGTGGGAGATAACATGGTTGCTTATTGCTGACCACAGTTCGGGGAAACGATAATTAGACTTCTGTTAATCAGCTGAGCCTGTCATTAACACCTTCTTCAGCAAAAAGGCTGAAATGAACCTCCTAGATGGCTTCTATGTACGCAGTGATTCATACCTTTAGAGAGAGTATCATTTTGAGGCTTAGCTGTAGCTGTGAAGTATTCTAGAAGAGGGGTAACAACCTCTGTCTCAATCAGTATTTAAACATGCAAACTTTAAGTTTTGCTATTTAAGAATACTTGATTTCAATAAGATTGTCTGGTTTGTTTTTTTTCCTCTCTTCAACATGAAACGAGTGGTTAAGATTTATTCTTTTTCAATGATTTTTTAAAATTAGAGTGTTATTAGATTATGATTGCAACATTATCAAAACTCAGCCTTTCAGCTTTAACATGTTTATCTTAATCCTTACCTTACCTTACCTTACCTATGTTGTGTTACAACAGGCTGAACATATCTAATTCTTTGTGTGAAAGACGCAGAATATTACTACAAAGAGAATTATTTATGAAAATTCAAAAGCTATTTCCTATGAAATGCGCATTGTGTATCTGAATGTACAATGCAAAAAATAGGTAAGTTATAGAGGCTGTGCTGTTATTCAGACACACAAAATGATGATACTAAAGTAAAATCTTGGAAATTCAGAATACTGAGAAATTTCTTCTGGATTTAGCTGGAGCACTATAAGTGTCTTGTTACACACCAAATGGTATTAACCATCTCACTGTCACTGCTGGTAGAAGACATCATGTGATTATTTTCTGTTCTTTTTTTTTATGCACTCAGATTATAAGATTGATGAGGAAAAGCAAACCAGGCTTTTGGGTGATGGTGGAAGGTTGTAACTTCAAAAGGAAGGAAATCTGTATTGACGTAGTTATTTTCTATGGAATGTTCTCTGGCTAAGGAAAAAAGAGTGGGGTAGAAACATAAAAGCAACAGAGGAGTTGGGAAAAGAATCTGAAAATACGAGGCTACTTCTGAAACACATTCCCCTTAATATTTATGGCATATTAATTCTGTACATTTAAACTATGGGAAGACTAAGGAAAGAGACAGATAAAACATTCATAACAGGAAAAGAACTCCTCCTCACCCCTTTCCCTTTTTCTTTGTCTGCATCTGCTTGAAAGGCTTACCCAAGATAGTGAATGTTATGTGCATTTATATATTGTTTAGATCTAAAATATTTTTACACTTTTTTTTAATATGGTTTTTAAACATTAAATTGCACCATAGCAATCAGCCACAGTTATAGACATATAAAATACTGGGCATTATTTTTAACAATCACCCATCAATTACTTCCCTACTTTCTTTACCGTCCTGGAGGTGAAATTAGGGAGGTTGCTGAGCATGTAGCAACAGCACCCTCACATTTAGTTATAAGAGCCTACATAGTCTTGACAAGCTACTGCTAAACCATTACATTTACTGGATAAAAAAAAACAAACCCAAAAATCAGAGGGAATTAAAGGCAGGATAAAAGGAGAGGCATAAAGGGTAGGAGACAATGGGAGCCTGCAGCTAAGCAGATATGGTTAGATAGATATAAGGAGGATTCCCGTACAGCCTTTTAACATTGCCCTTTTCAACTCCTGCTCAAGTCTTTTAAGGTGATTCTGTATTTTACTGAGGAAAATGAGACTTTTTACTCTAGCACAGGTAATACTGAATTGCAAAGGATGTACAGCAGCTCAAGTCTCTGATATCAGCAAAGTCTAAAATCCTAACTTTCCAAAAGGTACTGTATTCAATGTGTTGACTGGACACAACAGTAACAGTTCTTGAAGTGGAAACCTGAAACTTCATCTTTCCATCTCAAAGCTTTGTCCTCTGAGCTTCATAAAATTTCTCCTTTCCTTGTAGGTCAGCCAGTAGGGAATGAAAAAAAAACCCTGTCCTAAATGTTTCAATTCTACATATTTTATTTAGGCTCATACAACAAGTTTTTTACTAACCTCTACTTAAAATATGGACAGAAGTGAAAATAAGAAAAAGTGGCAACTTATAGTCCAAGAGAAGAAACTGACAACAAATGACTTACACAAGTCATCACTGTCAGTGATTCTAATGCTAATGCTAAGGTAAATAAAATGACAATGAAGTTAAGTATCATGTCATTCAGATCCGTTAATGAAACTCCTTAATGAAAAGTACAATAAACCCCAGCAGGAACCAGATGAAGTTTTCTTATGCCAGAGTAAGTAAAGTCTCAAAATCAAGTTAATTTTTCCCTATATTTACACACACCAAACTGCAATATATCAGGCCTCCAATAGCCATGCTAACAATATTTCTAGCTTATCTCAGGTGCAAAAATATTCCCTGACTCAATACTTATAATTTTTCTTTAACGTAGCCAGGTCAATACATTAATAATTTATCCAAGGGTGAAAAATTTGCTCCATCCTAAAGATTACATTTAGCCACTGTTACAAATTGCAGGCATAGAGAAAAAAAGAAAAAAAAAAGACAAATATCTGAGAAAAAGCTAGTTCATGTATGGGCAAAGAGAATTATCCATTATCTGAAATATTTGTTGGAAAATTCATAATTCTGAAGGCTGTTAGTGCCTTCTAATTGTGAAGGTTTTATTCAGGCTTTTGTGCTGATGAACTGTGTGTTGTTCAACTTTGCTTAGATTTGTGGCTTAGCAAACTCAGTTTTTAATTTTACAGTCCATATCATGACACTTTTAAGCCTTGGTTTCTGTATCTAAAGGGATTAAGTTTGATTTCTGTGAATCGTTGTTTCATTTCCAACATTTCTGTCAAGACTAGAGAGTGGGTTGGAACCGAGGCATTCCTGGATTCCCTTCTTCCCATCCTCCTTATCCCTGAAGCAGTTTCGGTATTTCAACTAATAATGCAATTAAAATTTGATGAACTCTGTGATGGTCATTCACCCTTTGCCACTAGGGATCTCAGCAACCAAACTATAGAGGTAACCAATTTTCTGTAATGCTAAAATATTTCAAATGCTTGGATTGACCAAAGAAGAATAGAGAAAAAAAAATGGAAATAAATATTAAAAACCCCCAAGACTAAGAACAAAACAAAGCTAACCGAAAACCCAAAACAACCAAAACCCAAATTATAGGAAAATTATCAGCCAATAACATTTTAGTTTTATTTTGTCCTGTAAGTTACCTGTAGATGTTCTGTTCTCAGTTCTATCATATTGTGGGAATGCACTTAAGAGGTTAAAAACACTGGTGTCTGCTTATCTTTTATACAAACATTGTGGATGGAGATCTGCAAGGCTGGTATGAGGAGCCAAAGGAGGGAGTCTCAACAGCAGTAAGACGGCCTTGTTTTAGCCAGAGAGTGAGGAATAAATAGAGAGTTTCTATACAGAATTTTGAAGGCCACGATGCCCGAAATGAGACCTTTTGCTTCACTATTCATGTAACGAATATTAAAGCTGACACCCCTAAATATGATAATGAGCTAAAAGGAGTACATGTTAAACATATATGATTATAGTACTAGAATCTGCACCCAAATCATATCAAACATCACCCATGGGAAGGGACAGCTAAAATTGGGGTATAAAGAATATTGAAGGAGTTACCCCCAGGAGGGGAGAGAATTAATTGAAGACCCCGAAGAGGTGGTCAATGGGCTGTGCAATAAGTGCATTTATCAATGACAATTCCAAACTTTTTATATCTGTTGCTTTAATAAGCTTTCATTACCTTCAACTTTGCGAAACTGAGTCAGTGCAAGTTCTTCGGGGTCTCTGACAGGCAAATATTGACTCTGATGTATGGCTAGATATATAATTCTTTAGACATGAACCATTGACCAAGTCTGGGACTAAGACTGGACCTAGTTGCACCTAGGTTCCTCTCCGAGAAGGAGTTTAGAAAGCAAGGGGGTCCTTTCTGAACCTTGTGATGCAACGGGAGGGCCTCTCTCAGCCACACATCAGACTTTACCTTTTATGTGACACATGTGTCTTATGTTTGATAAATAATTTTGTGCTAAGCATTAGTATTCTATCTGAGGTTGTACTAGCAACCCTACTGTAGTTGACAGTATTGCTGTCACTCAGTAAGGGTAAACACATGTATAACCATATTGGAGACTTTTTTTTCAATGCTTTGCAACAGATTTTCAGATGCACTATGAAAGCTCAAAGGTTGCCCAATAAATAGGAAATATTATAAAGTAAGTATGTGACTATATTTATGAGGTGATAAAAATGTCAAAATTACTCTACGACAATTCCACTAGCATGGCAAATAAATGTCACCGGTCATCAAGTTGAAATACAAAAGCTTCAAAGTGGTGTCATGGTTAACCCTGGTGGGCAGCTAAGCCCCACTCAGCCACTTGCTCACTCCCCCACAGTGGAATGGGGGAGAGACTCGGAAGGGTAAAAGTGAGAAAACTCATTGGTTGACGGTTTAATAGGTAAAGCAAAAACCGCATGCACAAGCACAGCAAAACAAGGAATTCATTCCCCACTCCCCATGGCAGGCAGGGGTTCAGCCATCCCCAGGACAGCAGGGCTCCGTCACGCGTAATGGTTACGTGGAAAGACAAACACCATCACTCCAAAACTCTCCCTTTCCTCCTTCTTCCTCTCAGCTTTTATTGTTGAGTATGATGTCATATGGTATGGACTATCCCTTTGGTCAGCTGGGATCAGCTATCCCAACTCTGTTCCCTCCCAACTTCTTGTGCACCCCCAGCCAACTTGCTGGGAGGGCAGCATAAGAAGCAGAAAAATCCTTGATTCTATGTAAGCACTGCTGAGTAATAACTAAAACATCCCTGTGTTATCAACGCTGTTTTGGTCACAAATCCAAAACACAGCACAATACAAGATCCTATGAAGAGAATTAACTCTATCCCAGCCGAAACTGGTGCACTGACCTCTGGATTATAAAGTATCTTCGCTGAGCTTGTACTATATACTAACATCTTTAAATCCTGAAATAAGAGCTACTTAAGGCTTTCATGATAAATTTGTTGAACTTGTTATGATTTTTTTTTTTTTAATTTTTTTTAAGTAGCAGATACAAAACGATGAGATGTGTTCTGGGTTTTGTTTCATGGATTCCAAAATCAGAAGCCCTGCCAATTTTGCATTGGTCCTGTGCAACAGTAATTTTCTGGGGGATCACCTTCTGTAATTTCTTTTTTTTTTCACAGCAATTGCTGTTCAGTAGACAGTTCCTCTATTCTACAGCTATCTCCTGGAGTCATTACTTCTAAAAATACAACTTAGACAATAGATAGCATATATGATACACCCATCTTATCTTTCTTTTAGTGGTTTTATTGGCTTGCCCATAAGCAGTTTGTTTCTGGGAAAATTAATACTATCTATGCAGAAGTAGTCTAGAATCAGTAGGCACTTCATCTACTTACATGAAGTCCATGTAGAATTTTTCTAGATTTAACAGAAATAAAGAAGCACTTCTGAAAGATTATTCTGGTCTTGAATGAGCAGGATCACCCTTTCTGCCTTTCTTTTTTGCCTCTGATGACTGAGCTTCTAACTTGGACAGGATGTTAAGTGGAATTAACTTAGGAATTAACTAAGAATTTATTACTATGAATTTCTATTATAAATCAGGGGTTCTTAAAAATAAAATATCAGAAGTGGAAGATGACATTGGTAGATTAGTGTCTCACAGGATGTTTACAAGCCATCTATGTAATGTGACTGCAAGAAAAATCATCTAATTTTTGGATGTGCAGAGTAGCATCTCCAGAAGCAATGGGTAAGTAAGAATGCCATTGTGCAAGACCTCAGCTGGCATATATCCTCAGTAATGAAGAAATACGACAGGAAAAGTTAACATAGAATTCACAGCTGTGATCAAGGGAACAAAAAATTGAGCTGCGGTCAGAAAATAGAGGTTAAGTTGTTTAACTCAGGAAAATAAAGGCTGAGAGGCATATGATTGATGTTTATAATACACAGAGGTAAATATTAGGCAGGAATAAGCTAATTTTGGAAAAGAGTATACATGCACCATGAAAATATTAAAGCAATTTTTTTAAAAAAAGATTTATAACCAATGATAGGGAACAGCCTTAGCAGCACAGTAGGAGAAAACTCAATAGTGGTGTGATGGAGCTGATATCTTCATTCGATGAAAAGATGCCTACAGCATCATGAAGATGGACCACGTTTCTCCTAGTTTTATATTTCTCAGTATTGTTATCCTATTTTTGGGTGCATTAAGATTCTTGCATTGCATGTTTTATACAACTCCTCATTAATACTGGAACTATATCAGAAGTATAAGAACAGGAAACATTATGATCATATATTTGGTCTTCAGTTTTCATAGAATTGTGGAATTGTTTTGGTTGGAAAAGACCTTAAAGATCATCAAGTCCAACGGCTAACCTCACACTTCCAAGTCCAAACACTAAACCATGTCCCTAAGCGCCACATCTACTTATCTTTTAAATACTTCTAGGGACGGTGACTCAATCACTTACCTGGGCAACCTTTTCCCATGATTGACAAGCCTTTCACTGAAGAAATTTTTCCTAATATCCAATCTAAATGTTCCCTGGCACAACTTTAGGTCTTTTCCTCTAGTCCTATTGTTTTTTTTCTTGGGAGAAAAGCCTGACATCCACCTGGCTACTAACTTCTTTCAGGTAGTGGCTGTGTGAGTCTGAGATGCCTACTGGGGTTAAGCATCACAGTCATAGAATCATAGAATCAGGTAAATATGTTATACCAATGGAAAGAAACATTACAATCTGCCTAAAACTATTCCCTCAGGTTACATAGAAAGTACATACTTCTAGTCTAAAAGATATCATCTATATTTCATGTTATAGGGATATATATATATTTAAGGGATAAGAAGTAACATTGTAGTAAGGAAATTAAAGATGCCTGTAACTTGTAACGTTAAAGCTGTTTGAATACCCTACAAGTTTTTAAGTAAGTGTCAAAGTGAATATGAAACATAACTGAGTAGGTTAACAAATACATAAAATTATGACATATTATATTTTTAGAATATTTGATTCATATTGATCATATTATTGAAAATAGGAGTCAATAAAGTATTTTAAAATTACATAATTCAGAGATTGATATATGTTTAGACTGAGCTCTTCAAGTCAGAGTGAAGGTACTTAAAGAAACAGTTATATGGTGCTAAGAGAATGCATGAATTAAAAGAAATTGGAAGTCTTGTATCCCCAGTAGTTCTGATACCCTATTACTTTTATCAAATAAAAAGCTGAGAGGTAACTGAACAGGATACCTAGACAAGAAATAGTAAAAGATCTTTGTATTTGATCAGAGTAAAACATCACTTCAAAGATGCAAAGGACAAATTTGTTTCATTGTATCCAGTTTATATTTCAAAAGGAGAAAAATGTAGTATTGTATAAAATAGGGAGTGTGCTGGAAAAGAAATATGCTTATTTGAAAAGAAATTTATTTTTTCATCCCTGTCATTGAAATATTAGATCCTACTTTTCAGAAAAATTACTTTGAACTATAGGCTATATAGGAAAGAATTAATATTTCATTAAATGTGCATTAAAATATCTTTCGATGAGACTTGTGACAGTAAGCTATTATGACACAACAGAATGATATCAAGTTCTGTGTGAATTATTGCTTTGTATTGCCACAATACTTCTAAAGGAAGACTGTTAAATGTTTTTAAAATGGTATCTCAGGGAATGAAGTAATTAAAGCCTACGTATATAGAATGAGATATGAGAAATAATAAAATGCTTGTTCTTTGAGCATCAATAAAAGCTATTTGTAAAGTGTATGGTACTCTGCCATACTTTTCACGCACATATCATGTATTTTAGTGTCTTAGATATGCTATTTAAAGAGGGTTTTTTTACATAAGCAGCTATATTCTACATTTACATATATGCATACTTAACTGTAAGTATAGACTATATAGCCATAACTATGTACATACATATGATATTTTATAGTAATTTTAACTTTTCACCACACCTTGCTAAATAAGGATGTATTGGTTTTTTTCCATGTGGAGGACAGAATCCATAGTACAGATAGATAAGTGAATGAGGATTTCTACATACCAAATTCCCTAATGTTTGTCTCACCTGCCAATACACTATTGTCTTGTTTGCACTGTAAAATTTAGCTTGTGTTTTCTGTAAACTTTAGACCATTGGCACCTTTAAACAAAATGCACTAATTGTTTTTCTAAAATGCATAGAGAACATCAGTGTTATCTTCAGATTATATGGTTTAATATGGAGTAGCTAGAGAGTAACCTTGCAAAAATAAAGATGTCAAATATCTGTATGTTTTTTAATTAAAAAAAAAGGATGTAATTCTGACTTAATTCTACATAAGCATAGAATTACGGGTAAACACATAAAAGATTGAAAACTTGATTAAAAATTTTATCATTATTAAAATATCAAAGGTAGTAAATGTAGATACAATATTCTTTATTTAGATCAGATAAGGAACTTCTTGGAAAAAAGTAGAATTTCTAAGTTTGAATATTAGTTTCTACATTTGTGATGACTACCTAAGATGAATTGTGACAAAATCCATATGTATATGAAAAGAAATAGACAACTGGTATCAAATTTACAAATAAATAAATGAAACTATTAACAGTCTTTCAGAAAACTTGTATCTCACATGCCAGACCTAAAAATATCTGTCTTTGTGCGATAGGTCAAGAGGAAATGACCTGAAGATGTGCCAGGGGAGGTTTAGACTGGATATTAGGAAAAATTTCTTCAGTGAAAGGCTTGTCAATCACGGGAACAGGTTGCCCAGGTAAGTGATTAAGTCACTATCCCTGGAAGTATTTAAAAGATAAGTAGATGTGGCGCTTAGGGACATGGTTTAGTGTATGGACTTGGAAGTGAGAGGTTAGCCGTTGGACTTGATGATCTTTAAGGTCTTTTCCAACCAAAACGATTTTATGATTCTATGAGTAGAATTAACTAAGAATGCAAACATCTTCTATAATATATTGGTGGGAAAAAATATTATTACTAGCACGAACTGTTTGCAATGCAATAAGACACTGTGTCCTTAATTGTCCAAAACCATATCAAATAAATTTCTGAACAAATCAAATGTACTTATCTTACAAATCAGTTTTTAACTGAACTTAGAGCCTCAGATAATTCCTTAGGTATTTGCATTTTTAATTTTATTTCCATTTATTTCCCATTTGAAAAATGACAGTTCCAATGTTTGAGGTGGTACAATATACCTTTAGTATTTACTATAGAGAACACAATAGTTTAACAAATACTAATAAACTCACTTAAACAGAAACCCCAATCAGACAGCCCTATACAAGAATAATATCAGCCTCCACTCACAACAGTGACCTGTACATGTCTTTTTAAACAGTTGAGAAAATAGATAGAATTTATACAATGCAAAATCAATACACTATTAGTTCCTTATCCTGACCCATGTCACACCATCAGGACTGATATACTTTGGCCATGAAGAGAAAATCCTAACCTCTGGACTCTATTTCCAAAACAAAATAGCTTTTTTCCAACTTTTCTGAAACCCATTAGAGTTGGATACAGCAATTGTTTAAACCAACACACCTATCAGTGCAACAGTATGCATTATTTTCCACCCAAACTAAAAACATCTTTCCACCAAAACAATGTGTTATTTGCTCATCAAAAGGGAAAAAGTATTATGTGCTTCTGTCTAGCTGCTCATCTTTGCTGATGATTTACTGCACTGACACCCAATTTTTCTGCCTTCCAGTTGAGATTAAGCCATATTTGTACAGCATTGTGGAGAAGCTTCCGCTTCTGCTGATATATGCATGATTCAGGATAACGCAAGGTTTTAGTCTCTGTGGAATAAATTTAGCATACTGCCATACAGTCCGTTAAGTAAAAAGTTATATCCGCACAAATATTTCAAATGGTAATATTTCAGAAATTGACTTCAAATGCAATGGGAAACTCTGCTAATATATGCTAAATGATAACATGAACCGTGTGGAAGATGAAGCTTCTGCTAAACTAGATAACAGTGTGCAGTAATTAAGATATTGATTTTTACAAAGTTTTTAATAGCATATTACTGTGCTTTATGCAAGTTTATTCCACTGTATTCTCCACTGCTCAAAAGAACCTGAATAGATACATGCAACAACAAATTTCTGCCAATGGAGATTGAAAGTTTTTCTACTCTTAGTTTTTCTTCCAGATGGACTTCAGTTACTTTTGAAGCAAGGGAATGTATTGTATTTCCTCACAAAATGTAATTCTTATATAATTTAAGAAGATCATCTAGTAAGCTGGTAAATAACACTATAAACAGTGATTTTATATTGTGCAAAATTAAGTGTATTTAATTAATCACTGTGGATAAAATTTCTAGATCATACAAAGGCTATTGGGATGTTAAAGAATTAGAAGGACAGATCAGTCATGAAGTGTCCATAACAACTGATTAGCTGGGGACAACCAAACAGAAAGCCAAAGCAAAGCTTTGAAGCAAGAAATTAAGGACATATACACTAATAATTCATACATGAAATGTAATGACTCTGGTAAAGTTTTAAGTCAGAATTACGAAAGAGTTCAGAATGATTATATACAAAATAGCGTGGACAAAGAGAGAAGTGATTTTCCATTTGTAAATGTTCTCACTAAATTTTTTTACTACATTTTTTAGATAAAATACAGGAAAGTGTAAATAAAAGCACAAAACTGATATAAAAAACCTGAAGAAAACATATATAAAAAGACTTAAATGAATTAATCTATTTCAGTAAGAAAAATTTTGAACTTGGTCATAGCTTTAATTCCTTTTACCAGAAAAACAAAATAAACCAAACATTCTAAAGGACTTTTTACCATAGAGAAAGGCACAATAAGAATCAATGACTAGAACTAAATTTTGAAGGAAACCTATGTCTAATGGGTAACTGATCCTTTAGGAAGAAGGAGATTAATTCTATACACTTTACATCAAAATGAGAAACATTACTGGAAATATGCTTGCCCTGGTAAAAATGGTTGGGGATCTTATATGAATGTGATATTAAATAGTTAAACAGTTTATGGGACAAAATCAGGCTGGATCTTTCAATTACTTTTCTAATATAAAAATCTATGGCATGATATCTGCACTGGTATGATAAAGAAATATGTTAAAACTAAAGCAGTAAAGTATCTTTCAAGGATATAATTCGTTTTTAAAAAGCATTGAAATTATTCTCGAATTGTTTCTGGTCTGTATCTTTCAATGAGTTCAAATTTCTTCATAACCGTAACGTTTTATGGTATAGATAACAGCACTATTTGCCAAGTTAAATCTATCAGTCAAGTATATAATATTGACAGGTAACTTTTTTTCCAACTATCGTAAATTTTGCATAAAGTCAGAAGAAATTAAATTATTATACTCACTTTGTAATGTGTAACAAACACAAAGACCAATAAGACCTTGTCAAAATCACAACTATATTATTGCTATTTAACTTTTTATCATTCCATATGTTTACACCATTTTGATGCTTACAGTAAAATGTGGATGACAAGAGAAAGCAGATGATACATTGTTGCCAGATTTGAACATATAATATCAAAATATGTGTGATATTGAAAGAAATTAATACATTTTAGACAGCTGTTATGTCAAAGGATCAGAAGATGTTTCATTGACAATGTGTAAACATAATGATAAATAAACATGAAAAGAACCTAGCCAATAACTGATTAACCTATATTTGATATACGTTTTCTTGAAAAAAACTGCAATGACCGGGCCAGTCTTGCCTTGAATTAGAACAAATAATTTGAATAACTCATGACATAAAATTTTGCAGTGCTCTGATAACACTAGACAATGGTCAAAGGCAAAAAATAAAGAATTTTGTATTTGGTTGAAACTGTAGATATGATAAAAGTTAGCTTTTAATGGGGAATAATCTTAATTTGCAGTCATTCATTCTGTCATCAAAATGTGCTATTAACATAAAAGCAATATCTGGCTTAACAGATTTCCTGCTATATTTGAATGTAATATATTTTCAAAAAGCCATAGAATCAGAATAAATGACACTGCTTTATAGAAAGGACAAAATGTGAAACACCTATCACTAGGAACCAGACTTGTAGTCTAGTGTCTTACTTCTTGTGACACTTTTCTGTTTTTTCAGGTGCTATATGACTGCGACTTTCACAGTATTATATAAACAAGGCTGCAGTACCAAGGGAAAAAATAAATCTGAAGAAACATGTACTATGACATTTAGTCCTTGAAAATTCAGATTTTCTTTCCAGAAACTGAAAGGTCATTTAAAAAACTTTTGTGCAAGGATAAAGTTTGTCTAAGGAGCCCTATTAACTTAGTTTGTTATTTAAAAATAGGATGTCTTAAGTGTTTAGTGTTATTCATCACTGTGACCTCCTGACCTGAATTGTTTATATCTGTGAAGGAAAGTGTTATCCTATTATGCTGTTGGTGTCATTGTCAAGAGATTTTACAGGGGGAAAAAAAAAAAGAAAAAAAAAGCAATGAGGTATCTAGTAGGAGAAGGGGATGGTAGTTAATGATAGTGATGTCAAAAATATATCATTGATCTGTAGTAGCATTTATATTTTAGTTGTGATTCCAAATCCATTTGGCACATTAATAATTTTTCAGCAACTCAAAATTTGAACTGTTATCTTTTTTATTTTTACACATACATTATGGTCAACACTGCAAATACCGCATGGATCACAGCATCACATAACATGTTACTTATGGATACTGCTATCCAACATACAGATTAGTATGGAGTGCCAGAAATACTCTCTTTTGTCACTGGAAGCTTAATTTGAAATCCTTATTAGTTCACCAAATTTTATTTCATGAGCTTGTCTTAATCCCTGTGTGTCCATATCATTAAAACAATATATCTCCCTAAATAACTGGATATAGAGAATGAAATTTGAAATAATGACAGTGACAGTGTGTATATATCATGCTATCTATTCTTCATCAAATAAGGTAAAATCAAATAGAACAGAACAAACCAGAAACATTTCAGGTAATATTTTGCACAGCAAAAGAGATGTGAACTTTGAACTACATCACCCTGTACATCCAGCCATTCCCTTACTACATCATTGCTATGACATTTCTCAGTTGTAAAAAAACCTTTGTTTTTCTTTCTTTTGTATCTGCATGGTCCTTTTTTAACAGTATTATATGACAAAGTCAATTCACATTTTTGCTTGAAATGATCATCCCAATTCCTGCTGAAAGTTTCCACAAGCCACAGAACACATAATTAAACTTAATATGACAGGTGTTTGAAAAGCAGTAGATTAGAAAATAGACATGGAGGCTAGCAATATGAGTTAGAATACTAGTTGTGAAGATATACTGATACTGTACAAATTAAATTAATTGGACAAGATAGGTCAAAATAATGGATAAAACTCTGAGCACTTGTAAGATCTATTAAAAGATAATATCATCAGGATATTTTGGGAGGAAAGGTGCAAGAACATTGGCATCACAAACTGAAAGGCAAGTACAGGC
The DNA here is from genome assembly GCA_013399095.1 of Psophia crepitans. Taxonomy (NCBI): domain Eukaryota; kingdom Metazoa; phylum Chordata; class Aves; order Gruiformes; family Psophiidae; genus Psophia; species Psophia crepitans. The sequence goes on along the minus strand of VWZZ01001620.1, from coordinate 2,380 downwards.
AGAGAGCTGAAACTGGTAGAATCCAAAATTACAAGAGAAAGATAAAAAGATGTTATTCTATGTGCAAAATGTTAATGGCTGAGTTCTGAAGATCCTGAAAGAAGACACTGGGTCTGCGGATGTCATCAATTTGAATGGGATTTATTTGTCAAACTCTTGACAAAAAGATGATAATTTTTGTCTTCCTATTTGTAGTACAAGAACACTCTTAACCTTTGTGTCAACATTCACACAGATCCTGGATATGGAACCGCTGTTGTCTCTGCCTTACACAGAGAAGCAATAAATGAGAAACCAAATGATTTGTGGAAATCTTACAGGAAACCTCTCTCAGATATAAAATATAAACAAGGTCTAATCATTAGATTATTGTACTGGGTCAGGCTGAGCTGGAGTTAATTTACCCGTAGCAGCCCTTACAGCGCTGTGCATTGGTAGCAGCAAGGTGCTGATAACACACCAGTGTTTTGGCTACTGCCGAGCAGTGCCGGCACACATCCAGGCTGTGTCTCCAACCCTTCTTCCACCCCCTCAGCAGTAGGCTGGGTGTGAGGCTCCAATAACAAATGAATGTCCCAAACATTTCTTGCTTCTTGACACAAGCAGGGATGGACTGATAATGAGAGAATGGGGCACACATCTGTCTTGACCAAGGACAGAGACTGCAGGAGGCAGGATACCATCTTGTGAGCCCCT